>SZWC01010430.1:60239-73468 GCA_023375785.1 Penium margaritaceum | reverse complement strand
ATCATCAGCGTCACATCTTGTATGTGCATCATGATGTCTATGTCTGTAGCCTAGGTGACCACTTTGTGACCCTTCTGAATGATGTCCCCACAGCCTCTACCCCGATGACCCTAGCGGGTCAACATCGGCTCAAGTACCACAACTGAGCGCTATTGGGGGAGACATTTGACATCACTGATTACCTTAGTGTAATCGGATCTCTCATGTACCTTGACACCAACAGCGGGCGGATGTGGCCTTTTCATGTAACTACCTAGGCCAGTTCTCACAGCAACCTCGTTGGAGACACCTTGCAGCTGCACTCTCCATGGTTTACTACATTCTCTCCACAGCGTATGTTGGCATGTGAAACGATGCGCAACCCTCGTTGGTCGTCAACAGGTACACCTACAATGATTGGGCACATGATACAGATGCATGCAGTTGCATTGGCTATACATTCCTTGTTGGTGGGACACTTCTCTTCTTGAAGAGTGGAAATCAGGATTGTGTTACACTCAGCTCGAGCGAGGTCGAGTACGTCGCACTTGGTGCAGGTACGTGTGAGAGCGCTGGCCTGTTTTTCTTGCTGCATTAGCTGCGGTTCCCATCTGTTGATTCACACTCTGCTGTGATTATAAAAGCACAAAAGCAATTACTGAGCACAATGGCATGCATCATTCACGCAAAAAGCACATCAACATAAAGCATCACTTTGTCCGCGAGCGCATTGCTGCTGGAGAGGTCCGGGTTGTTTGGGTCAACACTTGTCAACCCTATGCAGACTTTGCCACCAAAGCACTCAGTAGTGGTATGTTCAAGGTGTTTGTGTACGCTGTTGGCCTGCTTCATGCTCGTGAAGCCCCTGATTGATCAGGGCGTCTTTCTCTTGTGAAGCATGAGAATTGTTCTCGTTATGTGTGCATGGGTTGTTCGTCTGATATGTGTGTGTATGCCGTTTTTCTGTGGGTCATGGAAGAGTGTTGGTTATGAGTGTAATACAAATGACTTCTTGACTAAGTACATACACACACNTTTTCAGCAACCTGTAGTAGTATTGCGTGACTGTTGTGCACACTGGGTTTTCCGTTGGTTTTGTTTGGGAGTTTGTAGCCGGGTTGCTCCTCCCAGAGTACATGCTGTCATAGAATAGTTGACAACTTACTCACATGATTATTCCACAAAACGAGGGCGGACGGTTTGGTTCCACGCTTGGCGTGTATAGAGAGCAAGGGTGAGCTTGCTGCTCGCCCGCTCGCTACCAGGTTTCATGCAGAGAGCACTTGGATGGCTCGTTACTTGTGTTCCCACACTTCTTTGAATAACTTGAGACTCCCATTCATGGTGTTTGATCTCTCTTGGCATTTTACTCACACCCTATCTTGCATTCTCTCCCACACGCTAGTGTGCACCATCCACTGATATCAGAGCAGTGTCGAGAGAGTGAATCGCACTCGCGATTGAGCACATGATCTTGTTTTCATGACTGTTCATTGTCACCGCTGCCGCTTCTGCCGCCCTTCTTCACCAACTTCCTGACTGGACCCCATTGCCTTGGAGCAATGTGGTCCAGTCCACAGAGCACCCTACTGTCCACCATTGTCTCCTTTCCATGGCGGAGAGCAACAGCCACGTGTGGACACCAGCAGGTGAGGTTTTCCTCCTTTCTCGCGGGCCTTGCGGACCTGCAATAACTGCACCTACTATTGAAGCTTCAACAACAACAGCTGCGGGCCAAGGTACAGGTACAGGTGCGTCTGAGCACCCACAACAATGGCATCAGCCACAGCCGCAGAAACCGCATCCTCAACAGCTGCAAACGCAGTCCCAGGCTTAAGTGCGGGTGCATCCAAAGTAGCTGCAGTAGCAGCATTATCCACAGTTGCACTAACGACAACCTCACTAGTTGCGATTGCAACGGCAGCAGCTGCACTAAAGCTGCGGTGTCTGTAGCTGCAGCTACGGCAACTACTATAGCTAATGTAGCTTAAGCAGCAGCAGTCGCGGGCCCAGCTGTAGGTACAGGTGCGTCTGAGCACCCGTAGCAGTAGCATCAACTGCAGCAGCAGCAGCTGCATCCTAAGCAGCTGCAGTTGCAGGTCCAAGTGAAAGTGCAGGTGCACCTGAGCACCCGAAGCAGCAGCATTAGCCTCAGCTGCAGCAATCGCATCCTAAGCAGCGGCCCAAGTGTAGTTGCAGGTGCATCTGACAACAACTCGGTATCAGTATCAATAGACACAACACCCATAGCTTCAGCGGGTGCGATTGCGAATGCAGCAGTCGCACTACCAGCAGTAGTTGCGGCAACAGCAATAGTAGCCCTGACTCCATTGTCATAGATATACTTACGACAACATTGACGGCAACAGCAGTCCCAACAGCCACAACAACAGCTGAACCTTGAAACCACAACCTTGGTAGTTCTAGCATTCGCAACGACGTCAACAGGCGCAGCAATAGTAGTAGCTGCGGCATCTGCAGTGCAAGGAATAATGGCACTAGCCACAGCAACAATAGCTGCAGCAGCATAGGCCAATCAAGACTACAGCACTAGCTGTAGTGCAAGATCATTCTTCACACTGGCGTAGCGTGAAGCGTTCGGCGCGTTACCACTTGGTGCATATCACGAGGAGAGAGGTGGGAACTGCCAATCACGTCGGCACAGAGGCATGAGCACAAACCGCACGTCCGAGTTTGCCCTAGCACCGTCAGCGCGGACAAGTCATCACTGTCCGGTAAGCATATCCCCTCCTTTTCCTCCCAGTGGGGGTCCATAGCCGCACGCTTCTCCAGAGCTGGAGTATGCTATTGCTCAGCTGTACTCAGCGCTTACAAAGGGTACAATCAGTCTTGAGCATGCACTTACACATACGACCTCTGCTATCATAGATGCTGCTACACCCGCTGCCGCCAACTTCGTAGCAGCCGCTAGAGCCTCACGCGCGCCTCCCACTACCTCTACTTGGCACGCAACTGAGGCTTACACTGAGGCAACAGTTGCCGCTGGACCCATCTCTGTAGCTACTACAGGCATAGGCACCCAAACTTATACAACATCTTGCGCTCTTGCGTCTATCACAGCATCACCTTTGTGTGCTACTACTATAGCCGCATCCTCCATTCGCTTCTCCACTGCAGCAACAGTTGCCACTACGGCATCTGTTCCATCTTTGACATCCTGTATCGTCATAGCAGCCATTTTTATATTAGCCATCGCCATCACCCTCCCAACAGCCTTTGTCCATGGGGCTCTGGCTCTAGTGATTCCCGCTGCCTTCACGATCTCCATTCTCTCTGTCGCCTTAGTCGCAGCCGTTCCTCCTCTCCTTGCATTCCTCTACAACCCATCTTCCTCTACCGCCTTACGATATGCTTCCTTGCATACTGTGCCTGCTTTTCCTCTTTCTCTGCTCCTCTTGTGGTGGCTTTTCCTACAGTTTCTACCATTGGCCTAAGGCCACCCCATTTTCCCCATGCCCACTGGGGCTGGGAAAACTCTGCCGGAAGCTGTCCGGGAGGGAATTTCTGTAGTCACCATGCCTTGAGACAACGATTCAGTTGTAACAAACTTGTAGTGCCTGCTGAACCTCACTCGTGAGACAAAGCGAGAGGCTGAAGACCGCCTCAAGGTTCCAAAAAAAAAGGGTGCTACCATCACTGATGAGGTTGCCGCCATTGCGCTTGAATGCCTCCCAGCTATGTCAGTCCCGTCTGCTGCTGCTCCTGCTGGCACTAGTGCTAGTGCCGCCTCCACACCTTCATCTGCTAGCACCACTGCCGCAAACCCCGCTGCCAATCCTACCACTGCTGCTGTCAACCCCGCTGTCGTACATTATCATGACTTCTTCTCCCAGCCTCCCGTCCCTGCTTTCGGGCTTGCCTTCTCCTCTTGCTTCAGTGCTTGTGCTCAGGGTGAATGCTTGTGGGAGTAATCTTTCCAGCTGTCCCGCCTTTCACGCCCATCGCTGACAAGTTTGCTCGCGCTGTCCATGCCTTCATTGATGATGTGCCAGAGACTCTCGTCAATGACTTTGGCACTCAAAATGCTGATCATGCTGTCCAGTGGCCAGCCAACCCATTCGGTGCGTATACTATGATGCGGCATCCCACCACCATCACTATTCAGGCGGCCCAATGTATGCTCATTGTGCCGTTCAACACGCTCTTGATGCGTGCGGATGAAATGGCTGATGCGTATTGGGCTCGCGGGCTCAAGCACCTTTGCGACCTCGGCAAGACTGCACCATGTTAGCTATCTGCAGTGCACATCATGGTCAACGGGTTGATTCCTGAGCTTTCCGATCTTCTCTGCAATGTCAAGGCAAATATGTTGCACCACCTCGCCTCTCAGCCAGTGTCCTGCATGTCCCCTCCAAAGTCGCCTTGAGTTGGTGCTCTCTGGGACTTTGCCGCTGAGAGGCTTGCAGCCTGGTGGACCAGCCTCCAAAACAAATGGCTTCACCGTACGGCGGTGGCCAGCGTTGCCGCCGTCACCAGTGCCTCCTCCTCTTCTTCCTTTTCCACTTCCTCTTCCTCTTACTCTTCCTCTTCTACCTCATCCTCTCCTGCCTCTATCCTTGCCTCTCAGGGTTGTGGGAAAAGCAAGGGCAAGGGAAAGGGGAAGGGGAAGGGCAAGGGCAAGGACAAGGACAAGGGCATTACCTCCTCGTCCCGTGTCCTTGGCTTCGTTGTGTGCTGGAACTATGGCTCCACCGAACACTCTGCTCATGCGTGCCCCACCCTCCCAGACGATCTCCGCTTGCCTGGGCAATGTGCGCTTACTGGGCTCGCACCTCCGGCTCCGCGGCCTCGTCCTCCAACTCTACTGCCACCACCTGCTCATCTGCTCCTGTCTCCGCCCAGGCCTACTCCACCACTAAGGTGCCTTCTCCTCCGTCGCCTGCCCCCTAACCCTGGGGTTGACCTCCTTTGTACGGTGTGCCTACGTATGCTAGAGCTCCTTCCTCTACCAACACCATGCCGCCGTGGTTCCCTCCTTCCTCTGGTGCATGTACTCCAGTCCCACTGGCATCCGTTGACGGTGATCGAGAGCGCCAGCTTGAGCAGTCCCTCCTTTAGCTTCTTTGTCTGTGCAATCAGGGAGGTGAGGGTGCTGCATCGCTGGTGAGGTGTTTCTTGTCAGACTGACAGTGTGCTTCATAGGGACCCTCCCGATCACGTCCTGGGCTCCTTGTGTAGTCTTTCTAGTGGATTTAGCAGTGGCAATCCGTCTCTCTTCCTCATTGTCTCTCATTATGTGTGTTTCCTGTCCTCCGTGTCCTCCATGGGCACTTTCGCGACCTTTGGTGTCCTGCCCTCTGTACGGGTCTCTAGTGGTTTTTGCATCCTCGATTTCTGGACAACCCATCACATGTTGTTTGTCCCTTTTTTGTTTGTGGCGTTGGGCCTCATCAGGACTGTTTGCATAATTTGTGCTGGTTCCGGTCATTTTCTCCCTGTCCAGGGTGTTGGCGTTGTGCGCTTTGTTGGTTCCATCGGTATGCTGTACTTGCTTGGCGTTTTGTACGTGCCTTCCTTGGAGCTCAGCCTGTTGTCTGTGCCGTCTCCGGACGATGAAGGCATGGAATTCACTGCCAGTCATCAATTCACTTTTTGTCTCCATTCCTCTTGACATGCTGTCTTGAGTGGCATGAAGTGTGGTAAGCTCGTGTGCCCTTGCATGCCTCCTCCACGCCCACATCTGGCACTACTCTCGTCCATGTTGTCCCTTCTCTTTCGCCTAACCTTGTACACCTCTTGCATCATCACCTTGGTCATGTCAACACTGATGCTTCACCTCCAGCCTGTTATTGGTCCCTCACCCTCTACCTTTCCTTCTCCTTGCACCGCTGGCTCTCTTGACTACGTACAAGGGAAAATACATCGCTCGACTTCGTCAACCTCTGAGTCTCAGTCAACTCGTCCTCTTGATTTGTTTCATGTGGGCGTCATGTGACATTTACCTCATGACCTCTTGGACGACGTCCGTTGCTGTGTCTTGTGTCTCACAGATAGATCATCTTGCTTCCTTTGGGTGTTNTACGTGCCTTCCTTGGAGCTCAGCCTGTTGTCTGTGCCGTCTCCGGACGATGAAGGCATGGAATTCACTGCCAGTCATCAATTCACTTTTTGTCTCCATTCCTCTTGACATGCTGTCTTGAGTGGCATGAAGTGTGGTAAGCTCGTGTGCCCTTGCATGCCTCCTCCACGCCCACATCTGGCACTACTCTCGTCCATGTTGTCCCTTCTCTTTCGCCTAACCTTGTACACCTCTTGCATCATCACCTTGGTCATGTCAACACTGATGCTTCACCTCCAGCCTGTTATTGGTCCCTCACCCTCTACCTTTCCTTCTCCTTGCACCGCTGGCTCTCTTGACTACGTACAAGGGAGAATACATCGCTCGACTTCGTCAACCTCTGAGTCTCAGTCAACTCATCCTCTTGATTTGTTTCATGTGGGCGTCATGTGACATTTACCTCATGACCTCTTGGACGACGTCCGTTGCTGTGTCTTGTGTCTCACAGATAGATCATCTTGCTTCCTTTGGGTGTTCGCTCTTCTTCAAAAGAGCGACGAATGTTCAGTCATTCAGTCTTGGCTTGTTCATGCTGAGCGTGCCCGTCAACAGTCCTTGTGTGTCTTTCATAGTGACAGTGGCGGTGAGTTCCTTGGACCCACCGCCCGTCTTCTCAAGTCCCGCAGGGTGTGTCTAGAGACTTCCGTTCCCTAGACACCCCAGGAGAACGGTGTCTTTGAGCGCTGGCATTGTATGCTCGCTGACAGTATTCGTACACTCCTATTCGAGTCTGGCCTGCCGCCGCTCTTTGCCTTTGAGGACATCAGCTACATGACCTGGGTCTGGAATCGCGTCCCGCACGGTCCTCTCCCCCCCACAGTCACACCTTTTGAGCGCTGGCATGGCCATCGGGCTGACCTTCATCTGGCTCGAGTATGGGCCAACATTGCATCCGTTTGGCTCCCAGAGAACCAGCGTGACGGAAAGCTTTTCCCACGCAATTGTGTGTTTGCCCCTTCCTCGGTTTTTTTGCGCAATCTAAGGCCTGACGCTTGTGGGATCTTGTCTGTCAGTGTGCCGTTGAGTTACGTGATGCTTTGTTCTTTCAGTCTGTCTTCCTTTGTGATCTCAGTTGTCTGTCCCCTGCCTCCTCCCTTCTAAATCTCACTAGGCTGAGGGGGGATATTGGTCCTGCAGCCCCGGCAGTTCTTGCTGCTACTGTGTCACAGCTCTCATCCTCGTTGCATTCACCGTCGTTGGGTCATGTGCCCAGTCTGCCCACATTATCCAGCAGCCCATCTGCCACATTGTCCTCCCCTGTCACAGACACTATTGCATCTGCCTCGGTCCCTTCCTCCATGGCCCCGTCCAACCCAATCATGCCCACTGTGGCCGATTCACCTGTCTCTTCTCCCTTTCATGTGGCTGGTCCACCTCAAACAGCCACCTCGAGTCCTGATCTTGTCTCCCCTTTCATCCAAAGTGGGCGCCTTCGCGCACTCCCTCATTGTTCTGGCGCCTCTACTACCTTTGCACGTCCTCTCCAGCCTCATGCTAAGCAATTCCATGTCCTCCCCACTGGCATGGACGTCCTAGGCTTGGCCACTGGGGTGGTCCATCCCAGTTCCGTCCTTGGCTAGGAGCTGCTAGCCTTGGAACATGTGAGAGCTTTGGACATGGCTGTCTTGAGTAACGTCACTGAGTGTCACGCCACGTCGGCTACCACAGCCTTGCCTCCTGAGCTGACCACGGTGCATTAAGCGCCTACAGCCTCTAATGCTCAGCAATGGGAGACTGCCATGTGTGATGAGCCAAACTCTCTGACCATGTTGTTTACCAGCTGTTCAATCTACCACCAGGAGATAAGGCCATTGATGCCTGCAGAGTCTTTTGACGAAAGTACAAGCCCAATGGTGCACTTGATGAATAGAAGGGGAGACTCACCGCAAATGGGTTCTCTCAGGTCCTAGGCATAGATGTGAACGAGACATTTGCTCCAGTCGGGAGATGCACTCCAGCAAGAGTACTGTTAAGCCTTGTGGCCCACCATGACTGGGAGCAGGAATAGATGAACGTGAACAACGTGCTCCTGCATGGGCAGTCGGATGAGATCTACATGGTCCAGCTACCCAGATTCTTTGATGGCAAGGATCGAGTCTGTTGACTGTGCAAGGCCCTCTATGGCCTAAAACCGTCACATTGGTGTTTGAACCAAGAGATCACATCCCATCTCAAGTAAGGCAGTTATCAACGCAGCAAGGTTGAACCGTCACTCTTTGTCAACCCGCTTTCCATCCCGTTTGTGGCTGCCCTTGTCTATGTGGACAACTTGCTGATAACATCGTCCAGCCAGGATGTCGTCAAGTCAGTAAAAACACTCTTGCAATCCACATTTAAGATGAAAGACCTAGGGTCCGCTCGCGTTTCTTGGGCATGGAGATAGAGCGCGATCGCTCTCGTCGCACTCTCCACTTCCACCAGGTTGCGTGCGTATGCAGCCCGGAGGAGCACTTCGCCTCCATGCTTGAGTCCACACCCACAGTGTCAACGCCTATGGTCCCAACTCGGTAGGGGCTGCTAAAGACATTGGATGCATCTAAGATGGGGGAGGCAGTCAATGTGACGGACTACCTTGGTGTCATCGAGTCGCTCATGTACCTAGCAAAAACGATTAGGGTGGATGTTGCCTTCTCTGTGAACTTTCTAACGCATTTCTCCCAGTGTCCTAGGGCACGACACAAGGAGGCCACCTTGCGTGTCATCAGGTACGCCCTCTCCACTACCCAGACGGGTCTATGTTATCGGGCACAACTGTCAGTGTTGGTTGATGGATACACTCACAACGACTGGGCCCACGACACCGATGCTCGTAGTCGTATAGGCTAGTGTTGTGATGTGAGTTGTTACAGTCTGTTTGTACAACTGACAATGACCACTTGGCCGTGTCCATGCTTGTGCAGATCCATGATGCGGGCCGAGCTGGCACCGGAGCACCGACGGGTGGTGGCTCTATCCACCAGCAGCTGCCAGACGGCTGCCAAGACGTCCTGGGTGCTTGCTGGGGTGCTCTGTAGTTTTTCTGCAAACGCTAGAGTTTTCTCGGTGGACTGGCTCTCGGGCCCGATTTGCATGTTTTGCATTGTTTCTCCACCAATCGATGTTGGGCTTGTGCATGTGACCAGACGTAGCGTCCGGCTTGAGATTTTGTATCGCCAGGTTCAGACGGTGTTGTGTTTAGATGCATGTGCGCAGAGTTACGGCCAAAACAGTGGTCTAGAGCCGGTTTTAGGACAAAATGACACTGCCGCCTGCGTCACCTGCTGTGTACCGTGGCAGGTTTTTATGCTGTGTGTTTGTCAGTTGTCATTCCTCTCTACATTACTAAGCTACTAGAGCTTATGAGACTTTGCGCGTCTTCCTAGCCTGATCCTTGCAGTTTCTTGCACTTGCCTGCTTGCTAGTGCGCCAGCTGACTAGACTGTGTCGCCACGTCAACAACAGCAAGGTTAGGAAGCTTCCTAGTAACTCCTCATGGTATTAGAGCAGCGAGACCCCTATCGCTGAGCTGCGCCACAGAGATGCAGCACCGGCAGCAACTATGGTAGTCACCGCGACCGCCACGTCTTGGGACCCGTTCCAGCCGACGTTAGCAGCAGCGACGTCACCACGCAATCGCCATACCGTAGCAAGAGGAGATGCGGCAGGGACGAGCTCCACCAACCATGCTGTTCAGCAGCAGTAGCAGTGGGTGGACATAGTAGCCGTGTCTAGCTACCAGCCTGTACACAAAACATAAAAAAGGAGTAACAGCTCGCAACAGCAGCTTGCGGCGGCCGCTGCGAGCAGTGGCAGCGTGCAGCGATGACAGCAGCTTGCAACAACGAGCAGCAACAGCAGTGTAACAGCAGTAGTGGAAGTAGCAATAGCGGAAGTAGCAGCAACGCAGCAGCAGCATTACAACTGCTGGAGCAACAACAGCAATAGCGGTAGCAGCAGCACTAAAGTGGTGGCAGCGGCTACAGCAGCACAGCAACAGTTGCTGCGGACGCAGCAGCAACAAACCCGGCGCAACAGCAGCGGTGGGCTTGTGCAGGACTTCTGCTGCACAGTAGTGTTATACAGCTACGCAGAAACTGCATAGCACTACGCAGGCCTGCACAGCCCCTACGCAGCCACGAGCAGGGGGCGACGAGGTCACCCCCCACCGGTCACGCGAAGTTCACGTCACCTCCCCCAAAGAAAAGAAGCTGGCGTACAATATGCCAGCGTGAAGACGCTAGCTGTTTTGCTAGCCTAAAAAATGTTGACATCATCATCGGATGTGCTGACGTCAGCAATTTTGAGATCAAAACGTCATTTTGTGAACTTTTCAACTCCTCGAGAAACGCTGTTAGTTTCTTGTTTGGAGCATTTCTTACACTCGGCCCCATACTGAGCATTGCGATGGCGCAGGTCGGTGACAAAGGCAAAGGGCTAGTCTCTCCTCGTCCTCCTCTTCGAGCGTCATGAGTCCACGGTCGCAGTCCCTCGTGACAAGTCGGTCATAGGACGAGATGTGCCGGCAACAACAACGGCAGTCCGACGCGTTACAAGAGATCACGAAGTTACTGCGGGGTCGTTCGGGGGAATCAGAGCAGCAAACTCGAGGATCTATTGGAGTTGTACCATTTGCTCAGCAAACTACACCCTGCACAGCAACGCGGTCTCAGCACCACTCATCACAGGTTGACATCTTGGATAAGGAGGAGATGAAGGATGACTCACGCAAGCACGAGCTTCGTGTGCTTGAGGAGCACATCGTGGATTACGACTGGGGTCGCAGTCTCTCACTCCGCCACCTTCTCGCCATTAGGATCAGCCACGTCGTTCAGCAGCATTCACTTTTGGTAGCGATTCTCTCACTGGTGGACTCCCCATACCCCGTCCACCGTCTCCTGAGCCTGAGGTTGCACTCCCCACAGAGCGGCGACCAAAGGACTTTGAGTCACCTCCACCCCGTTACGACAGCAACGAAGGGCTTCAATTGCTGGGAGACCTTATGTTAGGGCGGATTCTGAGAGTGTCTAGCCCTAGTACCACATCCATTACCAGACCCGCGATGCTCACCAGGTCCAAAAAGCAGCGAGAGCCATGCGCGGTCTCCTTTACGCCATGCCGCGAGAGACTGTGGTTGACTTCCGACCCTTCCTCGATGAGACCAGGACCGGGACTAGAGCAGATCCACGTCAGGGCTGGGAGCTGACCCTGACACTTCTCGTTGCGGAGACCCATGCCACGAGGGATGCCCGACTACGTGAGTTTCACTCCCTTCGTCAGGGTCCCACGGAGCTTGTAGCTGACTACTGGAGGCGTGCGATGTGCTTTCATACGCGCCTTGGGACCTATGGCTGGACACAGTTGTGGACACTCGACACCATCATGATGGGGGCGCATTTGGACCACATGAAGCTCTTTACAGGCTTCGACCGTGTGGCTCTCTCTGAGTTATCGGAGTCACCACAGCTGCTTCCTTAGGCCCATTGCTACTTCATCCAGACCACATCGGCATATGTGGTTGCCATCACCCATCAGTAGAGTCCACTTGTTGCAGCAGTGATTGCGACCCTTCCTACACTTCTGTCCCAGCTCACCAGTCCCACCTCCACCGCTTCCTCCTCCTCCTCCTCCTCCTCTACCCCAAGCGGCCACACTTAGGGCCTTGTAGCGGCCGCATAGGGGAAGAAGGGGAAAAGGTGACGGGGCAAGGGGCAGCAGCAGCAGCAACAGCAGTAGCAGTAGCCGGCGAGAAGTGGCAGTAGACGTTTTGTCCACTGCTACAATTGTGAAGGCGTTTACCGCCACACGGAGTGTGAGCAGCCCCTTGACTCGACTTGGATCATGTGCGGCCTTCAATTGGCACACACACAATGGATTTCCTCGATTGACACACAGACTGGGCGCACTGAGACCACGACTGCAGCAGACGCATCCGTTTCACCAGGCGGCAAAGGTTGTGTGGATCCTAGAGATTGCACGATCGCAGAGCTTCATCAGCTGCTTGCCCTTCGTACTCAGGGAGGTGCGAGTGTGTTGTCACAGCCTAGTGGTCGTGAGACTGCTTGTCTTACTGTTGCCCGTGATGATGCTTGTGGTGGGGCTCACTTGGCTGGCGATGAGGATGCACTTGACAGTACCGACTGGCTTGATGAGTCACAGATCCGTGATGTTTGTCGTTGTCCTAAGTCCTTTGCTGAGCGTCCAGTAGAGGCAGAGTGTTTTGTGGCATGCTTCTCAGTGTCGACGACTGGTCGTGAGCCAAGTGGCACCTGGATTATTGACTCTGGTGCCACCCATCACATAACCTGTTGTCGTAGTGACTTCGTTGTGCTCAGTCCCGTTGCGTCCGTTCGGTCTGTTCGCACTGGGTCTCGTCAGTCGTTGCGTGTGCAAGGAGTTGGGGTTGTGCGGTTTGATGGTCCGTCTGGCCCCTAGTACATTTCTGATGTCCTCTTTGTCCCTGCTCTTGAGCTCAGCATGTTCTCTGTTCGTGCATGCACCAGGATGGGTCTCACTGTTGAGCACTCTGTTGACTCTGCCAGAGTGACTCCTCTTGACACACACGCCATCGTGCTTCGTGCCTCCGTTGTTGATGACCTGTATAGTGTGTCTCGTTGCATTTCCTCTATCTCTTCTCCCCCTCTCTCTTCTGCACGTGTGTTTGCCACTCGTGTTCTCTCCCCTGAGCACCAGCGCTTGTTAAGTTGTCGCCTCTACCATGTGAGCTCGGACACTGTGTCAAAGCTCATTCGAACTCAGCCAGTTCTCGGTCTTGACGCAGCTTCTTTTGAGAAGCCGCTCAAGACCCGACTGTCTTTTTTGCGCCTGGGGTCAGATGCATTGCTGCTCTTACCCTGATTCCTCCTCTTGGGCACTGCGCCCACTAGAGTTGGTCCACTTGGACCTTCTCGGTCCTCTCCCACTCGAGTCCCTCTCTGATCGGGGTCGATATGTTCTCACCCTGACCGATGACTTCACCCAAATGCCGTGGGTCTACAGCCTCCGCCACAAGAGCGATGCCGCGCTGGCGGTCCGCCTGCGACTTGTGATGGCTAAGGGTCAGTCTCGTCACACCCTGCACACGTTCCGTTTGGATCTTGGTGGCGAGTTCTTCGGCGAGATGGATGCCTACTTTGTAGAGCACCGGTATCTTTCACCAGCTTCCCGCCCGTGCTACACCACAGTAGAATGGTGT
>SZWC01010430.1:948-13085 GCA_023375785.1 Penium margaritaceum | reverse complement strand
AGCATCCTTGTCTGCAGCAGCATCCGTGTCTGCTGTAGCATGGGGTGCTGCTGTCTGCTGTAGCAGGTCCTACGGAAACGTCCGCTGGCCTGACAAAATGTGGCTGCAAACTGCTTTACATGCATCACAGACCTACACATGACATGGGCCAGGCTCATACCTCCTCCGTGGCATGTGATGGCATTGGATGGAATGGGATGGGATGGGATGGGATGGGATGGGATGGGGTGTGGACGAACAAGGCACGAGGGCGACTGCTGCACTCGCAAGCGCTGACCCGCCACCTCCACCACGAGCTCCAACGACCCCTGCGCAACAAAGCTGTGTGCCGACGAGCGCACAACGGCAGGCACAGGCACACAGCATCGGTACAGCTACACACAGCGAGCGCACGCACATGGTCAGCAGTCAGCAGGCAGCAAAGGTCATGCACAGTAAGAAGGGAGTTTAGGTGAACTTGTGGGTAGACACACTGTAGCACAAGCCTGTCATCGCAAAGTGCCACCTTCCAACATCATGTCCTCAAAACTGATGCTCAGCTGCATCGTCCCATGCCATGCTATGCCATGTCAAGCCCTGCCAAACCATGTCATGCCATGCCGTACATTGCTTTGCCATGCAAAGCCATGCCAAGCCATGGCAACATGCCGTGACACACTACGCCACACCATGCCACACCATACCCTGCCACATTAGGCCATGCAAAGTTGCTCTAGGTCATCCTGTACCATGTCATCCCAAGCCAAGCCCTGCCGTCCTATGCCATGCCATGGCACATGACGCCATGCCATGTCATGTGGTGCGATGCCATGACACCCTATGCTGAACCATGCCACGCTACGCCGTACCATGACGTCACCTGCCAATGGGTGCCGAGAAGGGGTCCCTGAGCGACCACAGCAACAGAACCTCCTCTGACGCATCTTCTACCGCAACCCACGCAGGCTCGCAAACTCCATCTTCTCTCTCTCCACCACCACCTTTCCTCCCGCCTTCACCGTCTCCCCTTCCGCCTCCGACGTGCTCCCTCTCGTCCTCTCCTCCCCCCATACCTCCCTGGCTCGACAGTTCCTCGGCGCTGGCGCATTCAAAACATCCGTCGCTCACGTCACTCCTACCCGCAACCCCATCAGCCTACGCGGTGGCAGCGTGGCGAGCTCGTCTGCTCGTGCCCTCGCACGTACTCGCACGTTCACAGGCCAAGGCCCCTGGCCAAGCTACGAGGGAAACTTCATGCGCAGAGCTGGCTCAGGATTGCAGTGCACACTAGGGGCTTGAACCGATGCCCTGTTAATGTTAGTGATTCGGAAAACACTTGGCGGGCTGCGAAGTGACGAGCAGTTGCAATTGAGGGTGGGGCTGGGTGTCGTTGACATCGGTCGTTGGGCTCCTCAACGATCGATTTCAACGATGACCGCAACTTCCTGTCCGCGTGGTTTTAGGTATAGTGCGGTAAAATTCGTGATTCAAATATCTCGTGATGTTACAGCCATTAACCGCTGGCGGACAACAGACACAGCGGAGAGAATACACTTGAGCAAGCTTTAGATTTTGCTCACACAATCGGCGCATACCCCCCCTCCAATTTTTGCGATTTATTGCTCGCGCGACTCGTGTTGCGACGATTGACGCTAGGATCGGCAATATCATGCGAGAACCATGTCAACGGCTACATGATCGCGTGATATACAAAAGTAACATTTTTCCCATCGACTTTCTACGCTGAATAGAACCCGTTGTACAGGTCATTGCTACCCGGTCGATGTAGTTCAATCCGGTTGGCATGCGTGAACGGTCAGCATCCCTTAACTTTATTCGTTTTTCTGAGCTGGACACTTCTTCAACATAAAATTTATCTGTTTCGTCACGACCACGCGGAATTTCTGCCGAAGGCCACTTCCCTGGTCATTGGCGTGAACATCACGTCGGCGCCCGTAGAAATCGACATTCTGCTTTCTACGTGGAAACTAGCCTGTAGGTGAATCTAAACGTGTTGCTTACTTTTGGTAGACTGCTTTGCCCTACATATCTAGTGATAATGACCGTGTCCCAAAACATGGAAGTTCGGATGAATATCACCATCTCATACATTAACATCACAGAGTTTCCCGCAATATGCCTTAGCCTTTCAGTTGCCTAGGTTGCAGAGCTCGACAATCCACGTCGATCCATCCGGGTTAAGGCCTTGAACCGACGCTCTGATTTTGATTTTGATTTTATGTGTCGGGTACAAGTAGCAGCGCAACGAAGTCGTTCGCAAGGGCCTGCAACCGTTTCCGAATCCGCCAAAAGGACTGGCAAAAAGAAACCAGGAATCACATAAGACCCGCAAATTTATTCTATTTTGAAGGTAATTTCATCCTACGTGGCATCCTTCCAAAATTCATGCTAACTTCCTATCGACGAAACCAACTAGAAGCCAACAAAATGCCAATGATGTTGATTCTATACACAAACTTGATTTAAGAAGTAATTTTACAAAACCTGAAGCAACATCTACCATCAAGTCAACGCACTCTTCTTGCCGATGGCAAGAAAACACTTTCCGGCTTTGGATGGACGCTGGGTGTGCAAGTAGGCTACCAAATTCCACACCCATGCATCGCACAATAAGTTTCAACGTGCTTCCAAAGAATCAGGGATGAAAGTCGTCAATATAAGACAGCATGACGCGCGAGTCAAGAGGAGTCCTGGGCCCAGTACCGAAGCCACGTTACTGCTATTGATTCTAGGTTTTCAACCATTTCCTGCTGGTTGTATCAATGAATCATGATTCTTGATCGATTCCCCACCTTGGAGGTCACGTGTTCAAATCGGCCTTGAAATCAACGAGGACCCTTTGATTTTGCAGGATTTTCTCTCCACATAATCAGTGTTCGTCGTGTTGATTTTGTGGCACGACATCGCAAGTCGAACATCTGATGCGTCAGTGCGATAGAGATAGTTGTTTTCAAGCTTAAATCGATTAAACCTATTCTCTTGCATGGGTGCTCTTGGACCATAGATTAGGTTATGTTTTTAGTGAAATACAAAATCAATTGAAAATTCTCGAATACATCGTCATTCTCGGCATTCGTAATGATTGTTCACTTTGATTCACGGAATGACTCTCAAACATTTGTTAGGACAAACCACGTAGGCTTTTGTGGTTAAGACGGCAAGTCAATCGATAAATAATCACTGGATAAAAACCACCGAATGCAGCTGTGGAATGGCGGATTCGTGCACTTGGGCGTGACCTCGCACTAGCGATCGCAACTAATCACTTTGCAACCCACCAAGTGTTGTCCGTATTATTAGCAATAATAGTGAGACGATTCAGGCCACTACTAGATGACGCGCTGATTTGAACCAATTCCCTCCAACTCAAAGAATCATAAAAGAATGTGATTTAAAGAGAAATGTATGGAACCCTAGAATCAAAGTCAAAATCATGTACCGGTTCAAGGCCTAACTCAAGGCTTCCCTCCTCGAACAATTCTAGTGTGCCCCACGAAGAACACAGATGACTGAAAAGGACCGGCCTAACGGGTGCTAATCCCCGATGCCATGGCTGCATTCGGTGGTGGTTATGCACCGGTTAACCGGCAATTAACTGATCATTCAAACCTGAAAAAGCCTACATGGCTTGCCTCCACCAATGTTGGAGAATGAGGGGGTGAACATGAACTATGTTTTTGTTGTCGGTTTTAGGATTTCATCGATTACGCACCTAAATTATGATTTTTACGTGATTCTATCATGTACAGGAAACCACTTCAAATTAGTAGGACCTCAGTGCCCTCTTAGCAATTTTCATGGGTGTACCCCCTCCACCATGGGTGGCTGAACATTCAAATGTTGTGGATGGAAATCCTTCTCTAATGGGCAACTCTGGTGTTGCAAACCTCCCAAATATAGCCAAGTCAAGCGGCATTTATTGTTTTGATCAGTTTTCAAATTATTTGAAATTTGTCCTCGGTCATAGATGATGGATTCGATCTAATAAAACTGATCATCGAACAAGCTTTAAAACTAAAATCCTCAAAATGAGTCTTGTCTTTGATGCTTTGCTCCATCGCACGTAAGACGTTTTCGAGACATTGCAAACAACGTTGGATTTCTTAACGGTTACATTATGATGAATTGGTGCAAACAAATGAATTTACCCTTTAATTTTAAAACAATGTTTTTGCACACTCGCAAGCATTTGTGAGTGCTCGCAAACCCCATCATCGAACCACCGTCCACTACCTGTTCCAAAGGGATGAAAGAGTTTATAGCAAAATCAAAGCGCCCATTCACCCCCTCATTCCGTGAATCGAATAAAATTATCACATCAAATGTTGAAATTTAGCCATATTCTAAAATTGATTCTTGAATTCTGTATGGACTTCAAACAAAACCTAATCAAGGATACATGAGCACTTATGCAGGAGACAAATTAGGCCACCGATCTCAATGTGAACGACTATCCAAATTGTTTTGACGCATCGATTGTTTGGTTTGCGATGTTGTCCTGCAAGAATAGGACAAGAACCACAAGATACGTAGAGTCCAAACCCAAAGAAACCAATGGTTCGTCGTTGAATTCACTACCAATTCGAAGAGGTAACCCATGAGGCATGGAATCCACCGATAATCATGATTTACTGATAAATGAAGAGGGAAGCCTTTCAAACCATATAATCAGTGATTATAACATGGCATGCATTTTGTCCGTGACTCGCAAAGAAATCGTACAATTCTTTTAAAGGCAAGCACGTTGGAGGGGTGTGAGATCGCAACAAGCAAGATTTCAAATAAACATGGTACATAAAACGCTCTTCTAAAATTGTTTTGGTTCCAACCAACCATTTTGCTTGATGTTTGGCCAATAATACATACAGAAATGAACCAATGGACCTTTACATTTTTGACATATGACACGATTCCGCTTTAGCTATTCATCGAACCTTTGGTGGTCCATCACGCCTATTTTGTGCGTTCACATGCATGTCCAAAAACCTTCATCATCAAATGAAGAACAATAAAAAAACGATTTCATACACATTAGATCAACATTCAAGTGAATTCCATGAAAAGTGTCAGAAAAGGAGCAAATTTGACCACATCTCAGAGAAGATGAGGTCATACAACCTAAAAAATGAGTGACTTACATAGTATCAAAACATCCATGGAATAAATATGCATGAAAATATTCATTACATTTGCATTCATCCTAGCAAAACATCTTTCTCACAAATTCATCTCAATTATATCTTCCTTTTTTAAGGTTTCACAAATGATCCTAAGCAATCATCTGACACATTATGCCAAAAACTGGAAAAAAAAACAAATCAAATTTAATGTCTTGCATGTGCATTTGCTGAGCCACGCTATCGTACTGCCATCATGACGCTCGTGTGAACATGAAATGATAAACATTCAATGTCATAAGAAATTGGGTTTGAAGGTGTTTGCTATGCAAACTAGGCATGGTTTGTGTGCCATGAAAAACGAGTTAGAACTTTGAAATTGATGTTTTTTTTCCTTAATCTCAATGAAGAAATGGCCTTTTTTCTTTTTTGACGTGCAAAACCCCTTTTACAATGTAGGTGTTTTACGTTTTGCGTTAGCTTTGTCCATGCAAAACAACCAAAAACCTAAGTCGTAATAAAGGGGTTTTTGCATAAAAAAGAAAAGTATCATCGCTCCATCTTCATTTGTGATGCAGAGATTGTCATAATTGAACAATGGTTACATGACCATCCAGAACATGCTAAAGTAGCAAAGCATGTCATCCTTTGAGCATGGTGGATGAGGTTCAGATACATCACATATTTATTTCCATGTGCATGCCATGTCATGTCAAAACTATGACTTGGTGGTATGCTTGCTTAAAACTTTGTACTGTACGCGTATCCAAGGTATTTCATTGATAAAAAAAACGTGAAAATCTATTCTTCATACTTATCACTCATTTTTTATTGAAAGGAATGAATGTCAACGGTTATTCTTCATGCATATGCACATTGATGATAAAGCAATCACTTATTGAAAACAATTTTCCTTAGGAAACATATACATTAGAAAATAACCTTATAGATGGCTTCAACATTTGGCTTACTTACTCGTGTTAAATGAATCAATTCGAATTAAAGAATTAAATGATACTCGGATAGAAATATTTTTCAATATACTCTCTCGTCTTGAATCATTTTGCTTTTAAAGTTACATCAGCATTAACGATCTTTTCTTTTCACTTTATTGAGAATAAGCTTGTTTTAGTGTCATATAAAAATTCTCAGTGTTTAGATGTGAATACAACTACATTATATCTCGTATTTTCTAGAGTGTAAATTCACCGTATATTCCAATACATTTAGTGGCGTTTTTCAACAAGATCTTTGTATGACGCTATCATTCTTATTCAACAAAAGTGCTTGTGTAAACAAAACTTCTAAGAATGCAAAACAAGAAAAAAAATCTTTCTTTGAGACAAGATTATACAAATAGTGATGATAGTAAAACTGCACATAACAACATTTCTTACCTGTTGATAGGTGATTTAAAGCCTTATATGGTTCAAATATCTCATACAAAAGAACACATGAATTTCACCAAAAGATCAATATGTATAATCATTTCTTGTCTGAAACTATGTTGTTTACACATCTTTTACGTCATAAGGTTTTCCTACGTCATTTCACCTTTTCAAGAAGCTCACAACAATCAATTCGTAGTGTGTGTTTAGTCATACAATTTTCATAACATAACAATTTCATTCTAGTTTAGTGTAGAATACCTTTAGAAAACATTAACGCTCATTCCCATACATTAGCAAGTTCTAGAATATAACATTTGAACCTATATAATACCTTTTATTCAAAGTGTGCATAATTATCTCCATATGCTTCAGTAATTCGTCTTGCATTTCTATGTCTAAGTAAGGGATTATCCATCAACGTAGCCTTCAACATGGAAGTGGGGTTGAAGACATGCTTTTACTTGTGAAACTCACATAATCACTTACATTTCTTTTAACATTTGAATAATGGATGTGTGAGTTTAGAATAATTTCAATTATGAATATCCACATGTTGGATGACATGTTTGCTAGCTTAAATGTTTTCTCACTTAAACAATGTAGAATGATAAGTTTTGGCATCTATTTATGTATATGGATGGCAACATATCTATCCATATATGTGACGTGTTCCATCATGGTGATCGAACCTTCTTTAATCACTTCCATTCGTGGGAGATATTAATTTTTTTTCATAATGTTCATAATTTTAATCTATTGATTAGAAGAAACAACATTTTCCTATCATCATGAGATTTTATAACACAGATAATATCAAACAATAGCTTGTAGAAACGTCAAAACTACTATTATTTTTTATAATAAACCAAAGTTATTCATCTAAAGATTAATGCATAACAAGTGTTCTATTGAACAAGTTAAAGCATTGTTAAATGATCATTATGTTTTTCAGGCCACTGTTGTTATTTGTTTAAATGACTCTCTTTTTATTCCTATTATTATTTTTAAAATTTTCTATGTGTATTCAAGACACTTTCAGTTTTCGTTTTAGTTTTTAGGAAGGCCAAAATTGTGTGATGGATTTTTTTCATGCAAAATTTTTGTCATTAACTATGAATGTTGGGATAAATTTCCTTTGTGGAACTCTATTCTAAAACACTATCTCCATTATGAGATGGATTGAGACATGCCAAATTATGTTGGGAGTTGTGAGGCAAGAAGAGGAGATTCATAACTTATGAAGCTTCATAACATATCTTCAAAACTTATGTGTATCCATGTGGTTATGATGCTACATAAATCATCCATGGTTAGTTTCATGAGGGCTTTCTTTCTAATTCCACCAATGGAAATGTCCAACCAATAAACCCATGAATTCATTTATGCTTCCCTTTCAGCCTTCTTAAGGGTGAAACGTATTCTAAATCATCATAAATCCATGAACTCGGGTTTTGAGTGGTTGGGAAATGTTACAATCTAAACAACAACTCACGTTTTATGCGGACTTGGTTTTTTTCCGACATTTGTCTATAACTTTCTTTTATTTAGTAACGATTTCATTGAAAATTGATGGAATTAGCCTCAAACATGACTTCGTAAATTAATGATCACATATGTTAAGAGGAATTCCAATATGAACACATCAATATTATGATAATTACAGTTCTATAATGTGGATGAAATTGTTATGTAATGTTTAATGTGGATATGAAGTTTGCTTGCTTTTGATTTCATGTTTCATTATGAGAATATTGCATTGAATAATTTTGCTCATCATACATAGGTTACATTTTTCTCCTTTTTGGTAAATTGCATTACATGACCTACTTGAACTGGCTTCAAACATGTTTATTTGTTCCGATAATGACAACTTTGTTTATGGGTTGCCAAAGAATATCGCATATCGAGTAAAGGTTCAAAATACACCGACAAGTAGTAGATGTGTCTTGATCCTCCCTTGCTTTCTGAATATTGGCTTGAAGAAGCAATTCACGTGTCTTTGCCCTTGTGTTCATTGTTGCACAAACAGATCATGAAGTGAAGGGTAGAGTAGCGAGAGTGGTGGTAGCACGCCAAGAGTGATTGTAGCCAAACATATTGGCCTTGAGTGCTACGTCAAAGGCCATAATGCAGCGCTTTGATTTTTATTTTGATTCTATGGAGACCGTAAAATCACTACCTGATTAAGACATTTAGTTTGATTTTGTGCCAAAATGTAGTGGGTATGAATGAACGCATAACATGAATGTTTATCCACTTAAAACCCACTTGTTATTCCCATGCTCCCCAAATGCGGCCCTTAAACTGAAGGACACTAGGTAACTTGACGTGCGGCAAGTCGATAATCATCTTTGATGCCGAATGGCAGGCATGACGCGATGTCAGTTTGGATTTTTAAATGTAAAAAATTGAAAAGAAATGGGTGGATAAAGCATCTTTGAGCAATGAATTCCATCTAGTTGCAAGTTTCAATGAAATACTGTTTTGAGATTAAATCGTCTTGATTAATGTTTAGACATTACATGTCAGAGGTAGAGATCATAAGCGGTGATTTTTTTTTTGATTCCATTGTCCCATGCTTGTACAAAGCGGGATACGAGATGGGGAGGATTACGCCGAGCATTCACAAGCAGTACAATTGTTCCATTTTCTTTTGTGAAATGTTTGGTTGGAATCATTGTTCATGCATTGATTCTATGTGGACTCACGATGATTGTATGGTGTTGTGGCAAGCCTTTGAACGTGTGGAAGGCCAAAAATCAAACGTTTGGAGGGTTTCTTTTAAGATGTATGACTTTTATGTTTTCATCAAGATGCGTTTTCACAAGATTACGTTTCATTCTAAGTAGCGACTAGATGGAAGTCATTCTTGGAAGATGCTATGTTTATCAAATTTTGTTCAAATTTTCAGATTTCAAATTTTGAAGCAACATCAATTTTATCCAATGGGTAAGCATATCAGTTTTTTGTCAATTTTCCATAGGTCGCGTTGCCTAGTGTTCTTAAAATTAAGGTTGGCTTCTACGCAATAGGGGAAAAACAATTGGGCACTCTATAGACTAACGTTCTTGTTTTGTGCTCATTTGAATCCACTACTTTTGGGTATGAATTCAGACTAAACATCTAGATTAGGCATTGATTTGAAGGGCTTAATAGAATTGAAATCAAAATCCAATCGTTGGATCAAGGCCTGAAGGCAAACCCTCATGTCATTTGCTAATTAGTCTCCCAGACGTTGGGAAGCCTACCACATTGGCATCCAATAAGCGGGAGTCCATGCAAAACTAGAGCATTAACAATAATTTAGGTGCATGTCCGAGGCTTTGCTTTTGCCTTTGATTTTATAGTCACGCGCTTGTAGAAAGCAAGACGCGCTACGGCAAGCCCAGTTGCGAGCGATCGCGAGTCCCGCACTTGTGTCATTTCCCTTGAAGGGTTCGATTCAAAGCAGAATTCTGGCGCTAATTTTACACGAATGCCTGTTGATTTTATGCTGATTTGGCATTCCTCGGAACGTGTTACAGGACAAAAACGAACGTTTGGAGGGTTGTCGTTCAGACATATATCGACTGAACGTTCACAAAAGGAATAACAGCTCCAATATGTATTTGAATGAAATGTGTGGGGAGATATCACATTTTTGGACTCGATGTACATAAAGACCATTTTTACTCGAACTTTCACTATTGAACGCTCAAAGCAACGCCCCTTTGCGTCGTCGGCATGGTGCCTCGAAAGGTGGGTTTCCCATGTCCCTTGAAATGAGGGAATTCTTCCGTGTAGTAGGGGATTGACAGGCGGGTATCTGCGACCAAACGTCGACGTTTACTGCTCATTTGAACCCTTGAAGTTTTCGCGCAAAATCAAAGAATCATTTTGCTTTTGCGGTGATTTGAGGGTGTTGATAAATTCAAAGCTAAAGCAAAGTGTCAGATCCGGGCCTCATACCAAACAGGTCACAAAGCAAATTTGTGCAAGTGCGGCAATCAAGAGAAATCGCGGAGAAGGTCGGATGAGAAAAGCCCGCAAAAACCATGGAGGGAGGATTTCGATCCCGCGTATTTGAACCCGTCAGTGATCTTATGAATATCAACGAAAATTCGCAATTCGAGAGAGAAATTGGTCATACCATAGAATCAAAATAAATAGCAAAGCCGTCTGTTTCTACACCTAAAATGCTGGCAGAAGGGTCTTGAACCGACGTCATGATTTTGATTTTGATTCTAGGGTTCCATACATTTCCCTTTTGAAATCATATGCTTTTTTTATTCTTCAAGGAGGAGGGAGGTGGTTCGATTCAGCGGGTCATTGGGTAGGACTCCTCTCAACTTGCGCACCATGCTGATCGATATTGATGGATAGAATCCCAGATTCTTCGGAAACACGTCAAAGCCTGTTGCGCGACGCAAGAGCGGGTCGACTTCGCCAGCGGACTCGCACACCGAGCGCCTCGTCAAAAGCTGGAAAGTTTTCACATGCCGTCGGCAAGAATAGAGCGTTTCTTTAACTGTAGATGATGCGTCAGATTCCGTGAAATGATTTTCTTCATTACGTTTTCTATTAGAATCAACATCATAGGCATTTCGTCTGATCCTGGCTATTTGCGCTGATAGGACGTTATCGCAACTCTGCGGGGCGTCCAGGCGTCCCGCCGGGACACCCCGCAGCTGGGCGGTCGGCTGGGGGAGGACAATCCCTCCCCCCTCGGCCCCCCTCGAGCTGGACTGTCCCGCAGTCCCTTACATGGGACGCACGGGGAGGGGGACCTGCCGACGTCGGCCTCGATGGCTGACGACCGGCGGGTCAGGCAGGAACGCGTTCGGCAAGTGGGAACTTCCGACGCGGAATTTCCATGTGATGGATATTGCGCATGGGGTTTTCGTGCAATTTCCCCCGGGAAGGGGAGGGCCGGATTGTGCGAGAATGGAGTTTAACAGGCCACAAAAGATTATAATTACCGTTCTGCCAAATCCTGAAGAAAGTTGTATCATTCACCCAAGTTTCTTACACACAATGCCTTTATCCCTTTTCATTTATTAAGAAAATGCAAATTCAAATGAATTAAAGATATAAAAGGCCTTAAATAATCCACAAAAAGGTGAGATCATAAATGCAAGGGGAAGAACAACAAAGATAAAGAACAAAATATGGATATAGATATGGATATGGATATAGAAATAGATATACATAAAGATATAAATACAAAAACAGATACAGATACAGATACATATACAGATATAGATACAGATACAGATACAGATAAAATACAAATACAGATCCAAGTACAAATACAGATACAGATACAGGTATAGGTATAGATACAAAAATAGATATAGATACAGATATAGATACATATATAGATACACATACAGATATAGACATGGATATATATAGATATAAATATAGATATAGATAGAGATACATATACAGATACAGATACAAATACAGACACAAATACATATATAGATATAGACATAGATATAGATATAGATACGGATATACACATAGATAAACAAATACATAAAGATATAGATATAGATATATATATATAGATATAGATATAGATATAGATCTAGATATAGATAAAGATATAGATAAAGATAAAGATATAGATATAGATATAGATATA
>SZWC01010429.1:51888-66472 GCA_023375785.1 Penium margaritaceum | reverse complement strand
TGGGTAGCATCATGTACGCCATGGTAGGGACTCGTCCGGACATCTGCTATGCTGTGGGACAAGTGAGCAGATTCGTGGCCAACCCTGGGCCACAACATTGGCAGGCAGTCAAGCGCATCTTGCGCTACCTGCAGAAGACACGTCACATGGGCCTCGTCCTTGGAGGCCAAGAATGAACGGACCCCCTTCGTCTGAAATGCTACACCGACGCTGACTGGGGAGGAAATCTCGATGACAGGAAATCCACCTCTGCATACGTGTGCATCTTGAATGGCGCTGCCCATCTCATGGGCCAGCAGGAAGCACGATTGTGTTTCCGTGTCCACGGCTGAGGCAGAGTACGTTGCTTTGTTTGAGGTGTGCAAGGAGACTCAATGGCCCAACAGCTTGCTTGGTGAAATGACAGTGCCATAGAAGGACGCCACGATCGTACACGTGGACAACATGAGCGCCATCTCAATGGCTGAAGACGAGATCATCTCTCGGCAAACGAAGCACATCGACATACGTTACCACTACTCACGTGACCTGGTCATGAAGAACATGGTTGACCTGCAGCACTGCGGAACGAAGAGCATGCTTGCTGACTCCATGACCAAGCCGCTGGAGAGTGACTTGCATTATGCAGGCATTCCTGGATTCGGCATGAGGAGTGCGGCGGAGGAAGGGTGAGCTCCAAGGCAGTGATGGAGCCGAGCAAGGGACAGATGGAGAGAGGTGCAAGGGAGAGACTTGTTGAAATAGTATGCACCTTGTCCACTGCCTAGCTGGCTAGCTACACATACAGACAAGGCATGCACTGCTCTATGGAGTATGTCCCCTTGGTCTGTTCTGAGATGGGCCAGGAATGCACTGCCCATAATGGGTATGTCCCCTGTGGCTCATCATAGGAACCATACCTTTTTGGCTTGGTTGATTAGGCACCGGAGTCTCAAACTAGAGGTCGTGGGTTCAAACCCTGCGATGGCCGCAATTTTCTTTGTGGCCAAAACTGGGACAGGAAGCTTCTAGGAAGCTTACTAGAGCCTGCCTTGAGGATGACACTTGGCGGTCTAAGGACGCGCCAAGTAGGAATGTAGGTTGAGGTTGGCTCCAGTGGAGCCACTACAAGCAGAAGCTTTAGCAAAGCTCTGCAAGTATAAAAGCCTGTACCTTGCATGCATCCATTTACAGTTCTTGCCTTTGAGACTCCTCACAGAGTGTCCAACCAAAGGCAGACACTAAAGACCAACATGCGGACTTCGTGAGGTTGCAAACCAAACGAACCTAAAGTGTGGATCCCTCGTTCAAGGATGATACGTTATCTTGGTTGCAATACCAAGAGCGGTTGGCGACCTCCCATGTCGGGACCCGTTTTCTAGACCATTGCTATCCGGCGCATTGACATTGGTGCGCTGGGGTGGTACGCGTTCACTGGGTGCGTGACTGCGCTCACAGCTGCCGGCGCGCTCTCGGGGCCTCCGGTGTGGGTTTTATCGAGATTATCACACCTCGCAGTAGTGTACGGCTACCTCTACGTGCCGCATAATACGCTCTGCAACTCTGACAGACCATTTGCAAGAACGGAATTGGTGCGCCGGGGCGGTACCCGTTCACTCGGTGCGTGGTTGCGCTGACAGCTGCCGGCGCGCTCTCAGGGCCTCCGGTGTGGGTTTCATCAAGATTATCACACCTGGCAGTAGTGTACGGCTACCTCTACGTACCGCATTTTATGCCACGCAGTTCTAACGGGCCATTTGATAGAACGGAATTGGTGCGCCGGGGCGGTACACGTTCACTTGGTGCGTGGCTACGCTCACAGCTGCCAGCGCGCTCTCGGGGCCTCCGGTGTGGGTTTCATCAAGATTATCACACCTGGCACTAGTGTACGGCTACCTCAACGTGCGCATTTTACGCCACGCAATTCTGCTGGCCATTTGCGAGAACAGAATTGGTGTGTTAGGGCGGTATGTATTCACTGGATGCGTGGCTGCGCGCACAGCTGCGGGCGCGCTCTTGGGACCTCCGGTGTAGGTTTCATCATGATTATCACACCTGGCAATAGTGTACGGCCACCTTTACGCGCCGCATTTTATGCCACACAATTCTGACGGGCCATTTGCGAGAACGGAATTGTTGTGCCGGTACGGTATGCGTTCACTGGGTGCGTGGCTGTGCTCGAAGATACCGACGCGCTCTCCGGGCCTCCGGTGTGGGTTTCATCAACATTATCACAGCTAACAGTAGTGTACGGCTACCTCTATGCGCCGCATTTCACGCCACGCAATTTGGACAGGCCATTTGCGAGAACGGAAATGGTGCGCTGGGGCGGTACGTATTCACTAGGTATGTGGCTGCGCTCACAGCTGCTGACGCGCTCTCGAGGCCTTCGGTGTGGGTCTCATCAAGATTATCACACCTGGCAATAATGTACGGCTGCCTCTACGCGCCGCATTTCACGCTACGCAATTGTGACGGGCCATTTGCGCGAACGGAAATGGTGCGCAGGGGCGGTACGCATTCACTAGGTGCGTGGCTGTGCTCACAGCAACCGGCGCGCTCTCGGGCCTCAGGTGTGGGTTTCATCAAGATTATCACATCTGGCAATACTGTATGGCTACCTTTACGCGCCGCATTTTACGCCACGTCATTCTGACGGGCCATTTGCAAGAACAAAATTGGTGCGCCGGGGCGGTACGCGTTCACTTGGTGTGTGGCTGCGCTCATAGCAGCCGGCGCGCTCTCGGGGCCTCCGGTGTGGGTTTCATCAAGATTATCACAGCTGGCAGTAGTGTACAGCTACATTTACGTGCCGCATTTTACACCACAGAATTCTGACGGGCCATTTGTAACAACGGAATTGGTGCGCCGGGGCGGTATGCGTTCACTGGGTGCGTGGCTGCGCTCTTAACTGCCGGTGCACATTCGGGGCCTCTTGTGTGGGTTTCATCGAGATTATCACACCTGGCAGTAGTGTACGGCTACCTCTACGCACCGCATTTTACGCCACGAAATAATGACGGGCCATTTGCGAGAACGGAATTGGTGCGCCGGGGCGGTACGCATTCACTGGGTGCATGATTGCACTCACTGCTGCCGGTGCTCTCTCGGGGCCTCCGGTTTTGGTTTCATCAAGATTATCACACCTGGCAGTAGTATACGGCTACCTCTATGCGCCGCATTTCACGCCACGCAATTTTGACCGGCCATTTGCGAGAAAGGAATTGGTGCGCTGGGGCGGTATGCGATCACTAGGTAAGTGGCTGCGCTCACAGCTGCCGGCGTGCTCTCGGGGCCTCCAGTGTGGATTTCATCAAGATTATCACACCTGGCAATAGTGTGTGGCTACCTCTACGCGCCCCATTGTACGCCACGCAATTATGACGGGCCATTTGTGAGAACGGAATTGGTGCACCGGGGCGGTACGCGTTCAGTAGGTACGTGGCTGCGCTCACAGCTCATGGCGCGCTCTCGGGGCCTCCAGTTTGGGTTTCATCAAGATTATCCCACCTGGCAGTAGTGAACGGCTACCTTTACGTGCCGCATTTTACGCCACGCAATTCTGATGGGCCATTTGCGAGAACATAATTGTTGCGCCTGTGCGCTACGCGTTCACTGGGTGTGTGGCTGTGCTCATAGCTGCCTGCGCGCTCTCAGGGCCTCTGGTGTGGGTTTCAACAAGATTGTCACATCTGGCACTAGTGTACGGCTACATCTACACGCCGCATTTTACGCCATGCAATTCTGACGGGCCATTTCCGAGAACAGAAATGGTGCGCCGGGGTCGTATGCGTTCACTGGGTGCGTGGCTATGCTCTTAACTGCCGGCACGCTCTCGGGGCCTGCGGTGTGGGTTT
Organism: Penium margaritaceum; assembly: GCA_023375785.1. Lineage (NCBI taxonomy): Eukaryota > Viridiplantae > Streptophyta > Zygnematophyceae > Desmidiales > Peniaceae > Penium > Penium margaritaceum. The sequence continues at coordinate 62,636 of SZWC01010429.1, read as the reverse complement.
CATCCAGATTATCACACCTGGCAGTAGTGAACGGCTAGCTCTACGCGCCGCAGTTCATGCCACGAAACAATGACGGGCCATTTCCGAGAACGGAATTGGTGTGCCGGGGCGGTACGCATTCAGTGGGTGCGTGATTGCGCTCATAGCTGCCGGCACGCTGTCGGGGCCTCCGGTTTGGGTTTCATCAAGATTATGACACTTGGCAGTGGTGTACGGCTACCTCTATGTACCGCATTTTACGCTACGCAATTCTGACGCGTCATTAGCGAGAACGGAACTGTTGCGCCGGTGCAGTAGGTGTTCACTGGGTGCGTGGCTGTGCTCACAGCTGCCGGCACGCTTTCGGGGCCTCCGGTATGGGTTTCATGGAGATTATCACACCTAGCAATAGTCTACAGCTACTTCTATGCGCCGCATTTTAGGCCACGCAATTCTCACGGGCCATTTGCGAGAATAGAATTGGTGCGCCAGGGCAGTATGCGTTCACTAGGTCCGTGGCTGCGCTCACAGCTGCCATCACGCTCTCGGGGCCTCCGGTGTGGGTTTCATCCAGATTATCACACCTGGCATTAGTGTACGGCTACCTCTACGCGCCACATTTTACGCCAGGCAATTCTTACGGGCCATTTGCGAGAACAGAACTGGTGCGCCGGGGCGGTACGCGTTCAGTGGGTGTTTGGCTGCGCTCACAGCTGCCGGCGCACTCTCGGGGCCTCCGGTGTGGGTTTCCATCAAGATTATCACACCTGGCAGTAGTGTATGGCTACCTTTACGTGCCGCATTTTACACCACGCAATTCTGACGGACCATTTGCGAGAACAGAAATGGTGCGCGGGGGCGGTACGTGTTCACTGGGTGCATGGCTGCGCTCACAACTGCCGGCGCGCTCTCGGGGCCTCTGGTTTGGGTTTCATCAAGATTATCACACCTGGCAGTAGTGTACGGCTCCCTCCACGTGCCGCATTTTACACCACGTAATTCTGATGGGCCATTTGTGAGAACGGAACTGTTGCGCCGGTGCAATACTAGTTCACTGGGTGCGTGGCTGTGCTCACAGCTGCCGGCATGCTCTCGGGGCCTCTGGTGTGGGTTTCATCAAGATTATCACACCTGGCAGTAGTGTACGGCTACCTCTACGCGCCACATTTTGCGCCACGCAATTTTGACGGGCCATTTGCGAGAACGAAATTGGTGCGCCGGGACGGTGCACGTTTACTATGCGCATGGATGCGCTCACACCTATTGGCACGCTCTCGAGGCCTCCGGTGTGGGTTTCATCAAGATTATCATACCTAGCAGTAGTGTACGGCTACCATTACGCGCCGCATTTTACGCCACGCATTTCTGACGCGCCATTTGCGAGAACGGAATTGGTGCGCCGGGGCGGTGCGCATTCAATTGGTCCGTGGTTGCACTCTCAATTCATCAAGATCATCACACCTGGCACTAGTGTACGGCTACATCTACGCGCCGCATTTTACGCCATGCAATTCTGACGGGCCATTTGTGAGAACGGAATTGGTGCGCCGGGGCGGTACGCGTTCACAGGGTGTGTGGCTCTGCTCACAACTTCCGGCGCGCTCTCGGGTCCTCCAGTTTGGGTTTCATCGAGATTATGACACCTGGCAGTAGTGTACGGCTACCTTTATGTGCCGCATTTTACGCCACGCAATTCTGACGGGCCATTTGTGAGAACGGTATTGGTGCGCCGGGGCGGTACGCGTTCACTGGGTGCGTGGCTTCGCACACAGCTGCCGACGCGCTCTCAGGACCTCCGGTGTACGTTTCATCAAGATTATCACACATTGCAGTAGTGTACGGCTACCTCTTTGCGCCGCATTTTACGGCACGTAATTCTGATGGGCCATTTGCGATAACAGAAATGGTGCGCCGGGACGGTACGCGTTCACTGGGTGCGTAGCTGCGCGCACACTTGCCGGCGCACTGTCGAGGCCTCCGGTGTGGGTTTCATCGAGATTATCACGCCTGGCAATGGTGTACGGCTACCTCTACGCAAGCATTTTACGCCACGCAATTCTGACGAGCCATTTGCGAGAACAGAATTGGTGCGTCAGGGCGGTACACGTTCACTGGGTGCGTGGCTGCGCGCACAGCTGCCGGCGTGCTCTCTGGACCTCCAGTGTAGGTTTCATCAAGATTATCACACCTGGCAGTAGTGTAGGGCTACCTCTACGTGCCGCATTTTACGCAACGCATTTTTGACGGGTCACTTGCGAGAACGGAAATGGTGCGCCGGGGCGGTACACGTTCACTGGATGCGTGGATGCACTCACAACTGCCGGCGCGCTCTCGGGGCCTCCGATGTTGGTTTTATCAAGATTATCACACCTGGCAATAGTGTACGGCTACCTCTATGCGCCGCATTGTACGCTACGCAATTCTGACGGGCCATTTGCGAGAACGGAATTGGTTCGCCGGGGCGGTACGCGTTCACTGGGTGCGTGGCTGCGCTCACAGCAGCTGGCACGCTTTCGGGGCCTCTAGTGTGGGTTTCATCGAGATTATCACACCTAATGGCAGTATAGAACTACCTCTACGCGTCGTATTTTACGCCACGAAATTATGACGGGCCATTTGCGAGAACGAAATTGGTGCGCCAGGGCAGTACACATTCACCGGGTGCGTGGCTACGCTCACAGCTGCCAGCACGCTCTCAGGGCCTCTAGTGTGGGTTTCTGAGATTATCACACCTGGTAGTATTGTACGACTACCCCTATGCGGTGCATTTTACACCACGTAATTCTGACAGGCCATTTGCGAGAACGAAATTGGTGCACCGAGACGGTACACATTCACTCGGTGCGTGGCTGCGCTCAGAGCTGCCGGCGCGCTCTCGGGGCCTGCGGTGTGGGTTTCATGAAGATTATCACACGTGGCAGTAATGTACACCTACCTCTACGCGCCGCATTTTACGCCACTCAACTCAGACACGCCATTTGTGAGAACGGAAATGGTGCACCGGGGTGGTACGCCTTCACTAAATGCGTGGCTGCGCTCACAGCTGCCGGCGCGCTCTCGAGGCTTTTGGTGTGGGTTTTATCAAGATTATCACACCCGGCAGTAGTGTAGGGCTACCTCTATGCGCTGCATTTTACCCCACGCAATTCTGAGAGGCCATTTTCGAGAACAGAATTGGTGCGCCGGGCTGGTACGCGTTCAATAGGTGCATGGCTGCGCTCATAGGTGCCGACGCGCTCTCGGGGCCTCCAGTGTGGGTTTCATCGAGATGATCACACTTGACAATAGTGTACGGCTACTTCTACGTGCCGCATTTTACGCCACGTTATTCTGACGGGCCATTTGCGAGAACGGAATTGGTGCGTTGGGGCGGTACACATTCACTCGGTGCGTGGCTGCGCTCACAACTTTCGGCGCGCTCTCGGGGCCTGTGGTGTGGATTTCATCAAGATTATCACACATGGCAGTAAAGTACGGCTACCTCTACACGCCGCATTTTACGCCACGCAATTCAGACACGCCATTTGTGAGAACGGAGTTGGTGCACCGGGACGGTACGCGTTCTCTAGGTGCGTGGTTGTGCTCACAGCTGCCGGCGCGCTCTCGGGGCCTCTGGTGTGGGTTTCATCAAGATTATCACACCTGGCAGTAGTGTACGGCTACCTCTATGCGTTGCATTTTACGCCACGAAATTCTGACAGGCCATTTGCGAGAACAGAATTGGTGCGCCGGGGCAGTATGCGTTCACTGGGTACGTGGCTGCGCTCACAGCTGCCGGCGCGCTCTCGGGGCCTCCGGTGTGGGTTTCATCAAGATTATCACACCTGGAACTAGTGTACGGCTACCTTTACATGCGCATTTTACGCCACGCAATTCTGACGGGCCATTTACGAGAATGGAATTGGTGCGCCGGGGCGGTACACGTTCACGGGGTGCGTGGTTGCGCTCACAACTACCGGCACGCTCTCGGGGCCTCCGGTGTAGATTTCATCAAGATTATCACACCTGGCAGTATTTTACTGCTACCTCTACGCGTTGCATTTTATGCCTTGCAATTCTGATGGGCCATTTGCGAGAGCGGAATTGGTGCACCGGGACGGTACGCATTCAATTGGTGCGTGGGTGCGCTCACAGCTGTCGGCGCGCCCTCGGGGCGTCCGGTGTGGGTTTCGTTGAGATTATCACACCTAGAAGTAGTGTACGGCTACCTCTACAGGGGGCATTTCACGACACGCAATTCTGACGGGCCATTTGTGAGAATGGAATGGGTGCGCCGGGGCGGTACGCATTCACTGGGTGCGTGGCTGCGCTCACAGCTGCCGACGCGCTCTCAGGGCCTCCAGTGTGGGTTTCATCGAGACTATCACACCTGGCAGTAGTGTACGGCTACCTCTATACACTGCATTGTACGTCAGACAATTCTGACAGGCCATTTGTGAGAACGGAATGTATGCGCCTGGGCGATACGCGTTCACTGGGTGCGTGGTTGCGCTCACAGCTGCCGGCGTGCTCTCGGGGCCTCCGGTGTGGGTTTCATCAACATTATCACACCGGGTAGTAGTGTACGGCTTCCTCTACATGCTGTATTTTACGCCACGCAATTCTGACGGGCCATTTGCGAGAACAGAATTGGTGCGCCGGGGTGATACGCGTTCACTGGGTGTGTGGTTGTGCTCACACCTGCCGGCGCGATTCGGGGCCTCCGGTGTGGGTTTCATTGAGATTATCACACTTAGCACTAGTGTAAAACTACCTCTACATGCCGCATTTTACGCTACGTAATTCGTACGGCCCATTTGCAAGAACAGAATTGGTGCGCCAAGGCGGTACGCGTTCACTCGTGCGTGGCTGCGCTCAGAGCTGCCGGCACGCTCTCGGGGCCTCCGGTGTGGGTTTCATCAAGATTATCACACCTCGCAGTAGTGTACGACTATCTCTACGTACCGCATTTTATGCCACGCAATTCTGATGGGCCATTTGAGAGAAAAAAATTGGTGCGCTGGGGCGGTACGCGTTCACTAGGTGTGTGGCTGTACTCACAGCTGCTGGCACGCTCTCGGAGCCTCCGGTGTGGGTTTCATCAAGACTATCACACTTGGCAGTAGTGTATAGCTACCTCTAGGTGCCGCATTGTATGCCACACAATTCTGACGGGCCATTTGCGAGAATGGAATTGATGCGCCAGGGCGATACGCGTTCACAGGGTGCGTGGCTGTGCTCACAGCTGCTGGCGTGCTCTCAGGGCCTCCGGTGTGGGTTTCATTGAGATTGTCACACATGGCAGTACTGTCGGCTACCTCTACCTGCCGCATATAACACCTTACAATCTTTCGGGCCATTTGCGAGAACGGAATTGATGCCCCGAGGCTGTATGCGTTCACTGAATGCGTGGTTGCGCTTACAGCTGCCGGCGTGCTCTCGGGGCCTCCGGTGTGGGTTTCATCAAGATTATCACACCTGGTAGTAGTGTACGGCTTCCTCTACATGCTGCATTTTATGCCACGCAATTCTGACGAGCCATTTGCGAGAACGGAATTGGTGCGCCGGGGCGGTACGCGTTCACTGGGTGTGTGGCTGTGCTCATCCCTGCCGGCGCCATTCGGGGCCTCCGGTGTGTGTTTCATTGAGATTATCACACTTAGCACTAGTGTACGGCTACCTTTATATGCCGCATTTTACGCTACGCAATTATGACGTCTCATTTGCAAGAACGGAATTGGTGCGCCAGGGCGGTACGCGTTCACTCGGTGCGTGGCTGCGCTCAGAGCTGCCGACGCGCTCTCGGGGCCTCCGGTCTTGGTTTCAACAAGATTATCACACCTCGATGTAGTGTACGCCTATCTCTACGTACCGCGTTTTACGCCACACAATTCTGACGGGCCATTTGCGAGAACGAAATCAGTGCGCTGGGGCGGTACGCGTTCACTAGGTGCGTGGCTGCGCTCACAACTGCTGGCACGCTCTCGGGGCCTCCTGTGTGGGTTTCATCAAGACTATCACACCTGGCACTAGTGTACGGCTACCTCTACGTGTTGCATTGTACGCCACGCAATTCTTACGGGCCATGTGCGAGAACGGAACTGATGCGCCGGGGCGATACACGCTCACAGAGTGCGTGGCTGCGCTCACAACTGCTGGCGTGCTCTCAGGGCCTCCGGTTTGGGTTTCATTGAGATTTTCACACCTAGCAGTACTGTCGGCTACCTCTACGCGCCGCATTTAACGCCACACATATCTTACGGGCCATTTGCAAGAACGGAATTGATGCCTCGAGGCTGTATACGTTCAATGGGTGTGTGGCTGTGCTCAGAGCTGCTGGTGCGCTCTCGGGGCCTCCGGTGTGGGTTTCATCGAGATTATCACACCTGGCGGTAGTGTACGGCTACCTCTACACGTCCCATTTTACGCCACGCAATTCTGACGGGCCATTTGCGAGAACGGAATTGGTGTGCCGGGGCGGTACGCATTCACAGGGTGTGTGGCTGTGGTCACAGCTGCCGACGCCTTCCGGGGCCTCTAGTGTGGGTTTCATCGAGATTATCACACCTGGCACTAGTGTACAGCTACCTCTACACGCCGCATTTTACGCTACACAGTTTTCACGGGAAATTTGCGAGAACGGAATTGGTGCGCCGGGGGGGTACACGTTCACTCAGTGCGTGGCTGCACTAAGAGCTGCCGGTGCGCTCTCGAGACCTCCGGTGTGGGTTTCATCAAGATTATCACACTTGGAAATAGTGTACGGCTACCTCTACGCACCGCATTTTACGCCACATAGTTCTGAGAGGCCATTTGTGAGAATGGAATAGGCGTGCTAGGGCGGTACCTGTTCAGTGGGTGCGTGTCTGTGCTCACAGCTGCCGGCGCGCTCTTGGGGCCTCCGGTATGGGTTTCATCGAGATTATCACACCTGGTAGTAGTGTACGGCTACCTCGACGCATGCATTTTACGCCACGCAATTCTGACGGGCCATTTGTGAGAACAGAATTGGTGCGCCATGGCGGTACGCGTTCACAGGGTGTGTGGCTGCGCTCACTGCTGATGGCGTGCTTTCGGGGCCTCCCGTGTGGATTTCATCAAGATTATCACACCTGGCACAAGTGTACGGCTACCTCTACACGCCGCATTTTATGCCACCCAATTTTGATGGGCCATTTGCGAGAACAGAATAGATGCGCTGGGGCGGTACACGTTCACTGGGTGCGTGGCTGCGCTGACAGCTACCGGCGCGCTCTCGGGGCCTCCGGTGTGCGTTTCATCAAGATTATCACACCTGGGAGTAGTTTACGGCTACCTCAACACGTGCATTTTACGCCACACACTTATGACAGGCCATTTGCGAGAATGGAAGTGGTGCGCCGGGACGGTATGCGTTTTCTAGGTGCGTGGCTGCGCTCACAGCTGCCGACACGCTCTCGGGGCCACGGTGTGGGTTTCATCAAGATTATCACACCTGGCAGTAATGTACGGTGTCCTCTTTGCGCCGCATTTTACGCCACGCAATTCTGACGGGCCATTTGCGAGAACGGAAATGGTGCGCCAGGGCGGTACGCGTTCACTGGGTGCGTGGCAGCGCTCACAGCTGCCGGCGCACTCTCGGGGCCGCCGGTGTGGGTTTCATCGAGATTATCACACCTGGCAGTAGTGTATCGCTACCTCTACGTGCCCCATTTTACGCCACGCAATGCTGACGGGCCATTTGCAAGAACGGAATTGGTGCGCCGGGGCGGTACGCGTTCACTCGGTGCGTGGCTGTGCTCACAACTGCCGGCGCGTTCTCGGGGCCTCCGGTGTGGGTTTCATGGAGATTATCTCACCTGGCAGTAGTGTACGGCTACCTCTACGCACTGCATTTTACGCCTTGTAATTCTGACAGGCCATTTGCGAGATTGGAATTGGTGCGCTGGGGCGATAGGCGTTAACTAGGTGCGTGGCTACGCTCACAGCTGCGGGCGCGCTCTCGGGGCTTCCGGTGTGGGTTTCATCAAGATTATCAAACCTGGTAGTAGTGTATGGCTACCTTTACGCGCTGCATTTTATGCCAAGTCATTTTGACGGGCCATTTGCGAGAACGGAATTGGTTTGCCGGGGAGGTACGCGTTAACTGGGTACGTGGCTGCGCTTAGAGCTGTCAGCGCGCTCTCGGGGCCTCTGGTGTGGGTTTCAGCAAGATTATCACACCTGGTAGTAGTGTACGGCTAGCTTTATGCGCCGTATTGTACGCCACATAATTCTGACGGGCCATTTGTGAGAACGGAATTGGTGCGCCGGGGCGGTACACGTTCACTAGGTGTGTGGCTGCGCTCGCAGGTGCCGGTGCGCTCTCGGGGCCTCCGGTGTGGGTTTCATCGAGATGATCACACCTGGCAGTACTGTACGGCTACCTCTACGCGCCGCATTTTATGCCACGCAATTCCGACGGGCCATCTGCGAGAGCGGAATTGGTGCACCGGGGCGGTACGCGTTCACTGGGTGCGTGGCTATGCTCACAGCTGCCGGCGCGCTCTCGGGGCCTCCGGTGTGGGTTTCATCAAAATTATCACACCTGGAAGTAATGTACGGCAACCTTTATTGGCCGCATTTTATGCCACGCAATTCTGACGGGCCATTTGCGAGAATGAAAATGGTGCGCCGTGGCGGTACGCATTCATCGGGTGAGTGGTTGCGCTCACAGCTGCCGGCGCGCTCTCGGGGCCTCCGGTGTGGGTTTCATTGAGATTATCACACCTGGCAGTAGTGTATGGCTACCTCTACGCCCCGCATTTTACGCCATGCAGTTCTGACTGGCCATTTGCGAGAGCGGAATTGGTGCGATGGGGCGGTACGCGTTCACTGGGTGCGTGGCTGCGCTCACAATAGCTGGCACGCTCTCGGGGCCTCCGGTGTGGGTTTCATCGAGATTATCACATCTGGCAGTAGTGTATGGCTACCTCTACTCGCGGCATGTTACACCACGCAATTTTGATGGGCCATTTGCGAGAACAGAATTATTGTGTCGTCGCGGTACGCGTTGAGTGTTTCATCCAGATTATCACATGGTCCATGCAATTGGGATCATACATCGTCTTTCTTCATAACTACCAAAAGCCTCCTCCTCCTTTCTCGTTGTGGGGTACGTAAAAATATATGGTGTTTCTGTTTCCCAGTTTCAGAGGAGGGATTCCACGTCACTGTTTTTTGTGGCCATTGTCACAAAAAGCTTCATGTCACTTATGTTAACAACGTCATGTGTGATACGGAAGTGTTCTGTATACGTCTGTGATTACGGAAAACGAGTCACACGTATGAACACGACGACCATGATCTGACTTCCGTTAACATCTATGTCTACATCTCAGAACAAAACGAATTTGGTTCGTGTCCTCACTAACAGAATTGCGGAATGTACATGCGTGTCTGAGAATACGATGGATGTATTCTCTTTTCTGTATTCTACTTTGCATTTGCCAATACTAGTCATCAACTTTCCTGCGTGACCATATCCTTCCGAGATCCATGATGCTGGAACGTAGGCACACAGTGCTCGTTCGTTTTCATTCTCCAAAAACATTGCGAAAGGTACCGTACTCTGTGTGATGACTGTCATTCGGCCGGCAGGCCTGCAAGCCGGCCGGCTCTGCAGGCCTGCTTTGTCCGGACCTGCCCACTATACTACACATTTTCAGGGAAAATGCGCTCCGCGCATTTGCCCTGAAAAAGAGGTCTCTAACTATGAATAGTACAACACTATCGAAGCGCTGCTCAAACTATCACCTAAAATTTATGAATCTCCATCACCCTGTTGACTTCCATCATTTTCGCCATGTATCAGACTTAAAACAGTTTCCAACAAGCCCCATTGTAAGACTCGTGGCTCCTCCCAGGCCCCGCAGTAGCCAAGCCTGGGAGGTTTCCTTTTAACAAATACAGAGTTTAGTCTCCCAGAAACATTTGCACATACCAAAACATCCTTCTGTGCAGTTGAAATCGACATGATATCCGGTGCACATGCAACAAGTCGATGGTAGATGGTGGAGTTTTCCGAGTCGGCTAAGGCATCGCGCAAAATTGCCCATTTCTTTGAAGGTTCACCCTGAAGAGGCGGAGAGGGCATGATTGTGAAAAGACAACCCCTTAAACTCTCCTTCGAAATGGAACCCTTGAACAGGAAGAAAACATTCCAGTCAGGCTCAATGAGACAGAACTTAGATGATTAAGATGATGATTAAGGTAAGTTCTGAGGACCCACGTCAAGCTCCTTCGATAAGTCATCGCCAACAGGAAAGTCCCAAAACAACCTTTCACCAAAAAATCTAGTACACCAAAAAATCTAGTTTCTTGGTACTTAATTGTAATCAACCCGGGGAAAGCAAGGCTTTCCTTGAGCAAAAAACAAAGTTTAGGCATGATGGTGGGTCGTTAAGTGTAGTGCAAGGAAGTCGAAACTGGTTGGGGAGGATTGCGGTCTTGTAAGACAATTGGGCTCATGAGCTTGCCAGGTAGAACTTCGACAAGGCACGGAGGGAGGAGGCTCTATCCTAACATCTTCAACTATATCATGGTGCAAGATGGGGTAAGTTGGGCCAAGAAATGTGAAAAGGTAACTGAAGACCGTGTATGAGGGAGACAAGGGAGAAATAAATGCAAAGGGGAATGTCTTAGGAGGTGTGTGAGTATGAATGTGTGTGGATTGGTGTGTGTGCATGTGATTGGATGTGCATGTGCATGTGTCTGTATGTGTTTGTGTGTGTGAGTGTGTTTGTGTGTGTGTGTGTGTGTGTGTGTGTGTG
>SZWC01010429.1:32031-51379 GCA_023375785.1 Penium margaritaceum | reverse complement strand
GTGTGTGTGTGTGTGTGTGTGTGTGTGTGTGTATGTGTGTGTGTGTGTGTGTGTGTGTGTGTGTGTGTGTGTGTGTGTGTGTGTGTGCGTGTGTATGTGATGAAGTGTGCAAGGGGTGCAAAACAGGGTGACCAAAGACGTTTGCTCGATAAAAAACATCACACACAACAGATGAATAAAGGATGTTTTCCTGGTTTTGTTGCAGTTTACAAACTCAATTTGGAGTCTGTTTTAGGGAGATATGGATCTTCAAGTATTGGTGGCAATGGGTCCGGTTCAAGTGACGGCTCCTGCACTACCAGCACCAATGACGGCCAGAATTACTAGCCAAGGAGGTTTGGAGGAGTCTTCAAGGTAGAAAGACAGCAGGATGACCTCCAGGAAGCTTTGAGGAAGGTTCCCACCAAGAATACTAGTTGTGCACATGGCAGGGATGGTAATTCTCGTGTGTGACATTGTAACTGACGCTCATCCTGTTGGCCTGAGGGTGAGTGTGCACCCTGGAGGGTCCCTAGCAGTGGCTGTTTCACACCACCAACTGTTTTTGGAGAGACTCAAACTGTGGAGGCAACTGGTTCCAAGGATGGCAAAATCTGGTCAGAGAGTGAGGCAATAGTTTTGGCCTCAATTGGATGGGAGTTAACACTTGATCAAGGCCTACACGCAGTGGCATTTTATAGCCACTGATCTAAGCTTTCTAGAACACCAAAGCATGCCAGATTTGGAGCTTCCTAGCAGATTCTATGGCTTCTAGAGTGCTCCTTGGTAGGCTGTCCTTTTCCCACCTAGGAAGGCATCCCTTTCCTCCTCTAGAAGCTTCTGCCCCTTCCTAGATTCCTCAGCTTGCTTCTAGTAGGAGGGAAGGTGTCCAGACGACCAAGACACCTCTAGATGCCTTGTAGGACAAGTCACTCCTTCTAGAAGGTGTGCCACCTTCCTGGACCCTCACCTGGCCTTCTAGAAACTTAAAGAGGATCTCTAGAGGTTGAGCTAGCTTCCTGGCATCTATTTTCCACCTCCCTTGAGGCAGGGCAGAATTTCATCTTGTGGGACTTGAACCTGGGCCCCTGCCTCAAGAGGTGGACACCTTTAACCACTAAGCCACTAAGGCTTGTCTTTTTCGTGTTCCTTTTTGGAGTCACTCCTGCCATGGTGAGGAGCATCATTCCAACAATCTCCCCCTTGCGCGTCACCCATGGCAGTTGTCCATGCTCAGCCTGCAACTCAAGAGGCTTGGGAAAGCCCAAGCTCCATACAAGTAGCATCATGCCTGTCCTCGGGTTGCGCCTTTGTCATGGCATCAGCAAGCATGTGCTTTGTGCCGCAGTGCACAAGCACCACATCACCCTTTGCAACGAGGTCTCGTGCAAAGTGATGCCGGATCTCTATGTGCTTGGTCCCCCGGTGTAGCACAGGGTTCTTGGTCAGGCTGATGGTACTCATGTTGTCAACATTGAGTGCCATTGGCTTCTTTTGCGGCACCCCAATCTCCTTGAGCAGTCGTCGCAGCCATAGTGCCTCCTTTGCGGCTTCCGCGAGTGCAATATACTCCGCCTCAGTGCTGGATAGAGCCACACTGTCCTGCTTCCAGCTTGCCCAAGACACTGCTGCACCACCAAGCACAAAAACATAGCCTGATGTTGACTTGCAGTCATCAACGTCACCTGCCCAGTCAGCATCAGAGTAGCCAACCAACTCGAGGGAGTCAGTCCGTGCTCCCCCTCGAAACACAAGTCGCGAATGTGTTGTTGCCTTCAAGTAGCGGAGGATTCTCTTCACCGCTTGCCAATGTAGCGGCCCCGGATCAGCAACATAGCGGCTCACTTGTCCTTCAGCAAAGGCAAGGTCAGGCCGCGTCGCCACCATGGCATACATTATGCTGCCAACTGCGGACTGGTACGGTACTCCAGCCATCTCCGCCTTCTCGTCGTCCGTGCTCGGGCCCATGCTCGAGCTCAGCTCACATGTCGTTGTCATAGGTGTGCCAATGGGGTTGCACTCCACCATGTTGTAGCGGCGGAGCACCTCATGCACATGTTTTTCTTGGCCCATCTCCAGTGTGCGTGCTTTGCGGTCCCTCTTGATGGCGATGCCAAGGTAGTACTCAAGCTCGCCCATGTCTGTCATCTTGAACCGGCCGCCAAGCTGTTGCTTCAGGCTCTTGAGCTCCCCCTCATCCGAAGACACAAGGATGAGGTCATCCACGTAGAGGACGACAATTTGGTGGATTCTTGGCTGATTACGCACGTACACGCTGCGATCGGCCCCGCAGCGCTTGAAGCCAAGCTCACCCATGAAACTATCCATCTTGAGGTACCACATGAGCGGAGCTTGCTTCAGTCCATAGAGCGCCCTGCGAAGCCGACACACCTTCCCTTGCGGCGCATCCACCCCCTCTGGCACCTCCATGTAGACTTCCTTGTCCAGGTCGCCATTGAGGAACGCGGTTTTCACGTCCATTTGGTGGATTTCGTAGTCTTGTGCCGCTGCCACCGAGAGGATAGTACGGATGGAGGCAAACTTGGCAACTGGTGCAAAGGTCTCGTCGTAGTGCTCCCCTTTTCTCTGGGCATATCCTTTTGCCACCAGCCGCGCCTTGTACCGCTCCACCTTCCCCTCCTTTCCGAGCTTCTTCCGGAAGATCCACTTGGAGCCGATGATCTTCTCGCCCTCCGGTCGGTCAACCAGCTCCCAAGTGCCGTTCTCCTCGTGGGAGGCAAGCTGAGATTTTATTGCTCCCTCCCACTCAGCCCCATCCTTCCGCTGCTGTGCCTCCTTTACAGATTGAGGCTCCTCTTGCATGAAGAAGGCTTGTGCAAACCCAGTCCAAATTCCCTTGTCGGCATCATACCTTTTTGTCCTTCTTCGCACACGGTTACTTGTGCGGGGCACTTGAGGCGGTTGTTGTTGTTGCTGTCCCCTTTTGGCGCCATCCTCTCCAAGCGCCTGCTCCCCCTCTCTTGGAGACCTTGGAGACATCTGTTGAATCCCCACCTCCACGTCCATCTCCGGTGCTTTGGATTCCTCATCCGAACTGACCGGAATAAAGTCTGCCGCTCGCCCATGCCTCAGGCGATGCTCTCCGGTTGGTGGTGATGCGAGGATGTCACCCTCATTCACGTCCTCCGGTGTCTCCCCCTCAAGGAGTGGCATCCACTCCCCCCTCTTGGAGAGACCTGCCTCCTTGTCTGTCCAACGGCTTTTCTTGTCGAACATGACGTTGCGACTCCGCACAATCTGCTGCCTCCTTGGGTCAAAGAGCCAATACGCCTTGCTTCCGCTCTCATATCCAAGGAAAATACACCGGCGGGTACGCGGGTCCAGCTTGCTCTGTCCCTCACATGCCTGCACCATTGCATGTGCAACACAACCAAACGTGCGGAGGTGACCCACTACCGGCTTCCTCCCGCTCCACACCTCTTGTGGCGTCTTCCACGCATTGCTCTCCTTGTCTTTCAGCGGCTTGGTCGGCATGAGATTCATGATGTACGCTGCTGTCCTTGCCGCCTCCGCCCAATACCGTTGTGTAAGGCCGGCGTCGCTCAACATGGATCGCACCATGTTAAGGATTGTGCGATTCGCTCTCTCTGCGACGCCATTCTGTTGTGGGGAGTGTGGAGTTGTTTTCTGCCACTCAATCCCCTTGCTCTTCATCCACCCAAGGCACCCCGCATATTCACCGCCGTTGTCACTCCGGAACGCCTTCACCTTCAACTCTGTTTGCCGCTCCACATCAGCCACAAACTCTTGCATGCACGCAAGGACCTCACTCTTCCGCTTCATTGGGTAGAGGTAGAGTTTCCGGCTGTGGTCATCGATGAAGGTGAGGAAGTAGCGAGCTCCGCCGATGGAGCTCTCAAGCGGTCCACACACATCTGTGTGTACCACGGCCAGTTTTGCCGATGCACGCGTCCCCTTGGCGACAAACGGCTGCCGAGTTGATTTGCCAATGATGCATGGCTCACACACGGTCTCCTTGGTTCCATCAAGGCCGCTGATTTGGAGACCCCGCACCACTTCCCTCTTNGTGGCAGAGTCGGCGGTGCCATAGGTCCAGGTCTCCTCCATCCTTCGTTGCAAGGTTGGCGGCGTTGGACCCCACCCGGCTGCTGAGGATCTTTGCGCGTAGCAGGTACAAGTCGTCCTCCCTCTTGGCACGCGCAATCACCTCACCTTTGCCCTCTTTGCGGATGACGGCCTCCTTCTTTGTGAAGAGCACCTCAAGTCCCTTGTCGGTAAGGCGGCTGACGGAGAGCAAGTTTGCCCCAAAGTTGGGCATATGCAGCACATCGTAGATTGTGCTCGTGACAGGTTTGCCATCCACAACTGACTCAATGCGGACGTTACCCTCACCGGCGGCCACCTCTGTTTTTCCATTGGCCACCGTTATGCGTCTCTCCGAGGCGCCGTAGGTGACAAATGCCGCCCTGTTGCATTGCGTGTGGCGGCCTGATTCGGAGTCGATGACGGCAACTCCCGGATCCTTCAAGTTGGTGGAGTTGTACGCCATAAGGGCGTGCTCATCTTTCTTCCCGCCCCGCTGGGAACGATCTGTTTTCTTCTTGGGACAGTTGCGCGCGTAGTGGCCCTCCTTGCCACAGTTGAAGCACTCCCCCTTCTTGTCACCCTTCTTAGTGCCCTGTTTGGCACCCTTCCACTTGTCGCCTCGGCCTACACTTTGAGGATGAACTGTGTAAGCTGAAGTTGATGTCGCTGCACTCTCTCGACCGCCACGTCGCATCCACTCATTGCGCACGTACTCAGCAACCTTCGGGTACTTGAGCTCGTCGGAAGGCCAGCCACCAAGGACTGTGATCATGGGACTCCAACCGTCTGGCAAGGCCAGAAGGAGGATCATAGCTTGCAACTGAGAGTCGACCTCCCAACCCGTGGCCACGCACTCCGTTGCGAGGGACTCAATCTGCTACATGATCTCCATGATGTTGTCGCCTTCGTTGGCTCAGAGGGTGACGAGCCGTTTGAAGATGAAGAGCTGATTGGCAAGGTTGCTTGACTGGTAGATGGAGCAGAGTTTTGACCATGCGTCCGCGGCCAGGGTGCATCATTGGATGTGCCCAAGTTGTGGTGGGCATAACGCGGACACAAGGAGCGCCAATGCCTTTTTGTTGCGCTTCATGTATGCCTCCTTCACCTCAGCCATTGCAGTCTCCGGCGGAGCAGTCTCATCACCTTTTACAAGCTCAAGCAGTCCCTTGTCGTCGAGGAAGACCTCAAACTGCCACCTCCACAAGGCAAAGCCTGTCCCATCAAACTTAAGGACAGCGCGGCTGCTCTCTTGCTCGCTAGTTGCCATGTCTTGCTGTTGGGAGCGTGAAATCAAGCTGGCTTTGAACCCCTTAGAGGCGTTGGCCCATAACCCTTTGTTGGCCTGAGGGTGAGTGTGCACCCTGGAGGGTGCCTAGCAGTGGCTGGTTCACACCACCAACTGTTTTTGGAGAGAGTGAAACTGTGGAGGCAACTGGTTCCAAGGATGGAAAAATCTGGTCAGAGAGTGAGGCAATAGTTTTGGCCTCAATTAGATGGGAATTAACACTTGATCAAGGCCTACAAGCAGTGGCATTTTATAGCCACTGATATAAGCTTTCCAGAACACCAAAACATGCCAGATTTGGAGCTTCCTAGCAGATTCTATGGCTTCTAGAGTGCTCCTTGGTAGGCTGTCCTTTTCCCACCTAGGAAGGCATCCCTTCCCTCCTCTAGAAGCTTCTGCCCCTTCCTAAATTCCTCAGCTTGCTTCTAGTAGGAGGGAAGGTGTCCAGAAGACCAAGAAACTTCTAGATGCCTTGTAGGACAAGTCACCCCTTCTAGAAGGTGTGCCACCTTCCTGGACCCTCACCTGGCCTTCTAGAAACTTAAAGAGGANCTCTAGAGGTTGAGCTAGCTTCCTGGCATCTATTTTCCACCTCCCTTGAGGCAGGGCAGAATTTCATCTTGTGGGACTTGAACCTGGGCCCCTGCCTCTAGAGGTGGACACCATTAACCACTAAGCCACTAAGGCTTGTCTTTTTGGTGTTCCTTTTTGGAGTCACTCCTGCCATGGTGAGGAGCATCATTCCAACACATCCCACTAGGCTAGGAGTGTCCTGGGAGGTGAATTTTAACAGAGTGGTTCTTTGAGCTCCATGTGCCAAATGAGGCGTAGTTTGGCTTTTTAGAAAGCTGTGCTAATTTCGTTTTTCATCCACGAGTCAAACTAGCCATTTATACTCTCTTTACAACTTTACATGCTTCTGTATTTTTGTCTCTGAAACCTACAACTTATCTCTCACATACACTTGGTCCTGCCTGGTGGCACTTGGCAAGCTTGATCAACTCTCTGAGGGCTTCCTTTGATAGAAACGAGGGCAGCCCTCAGGGAGGTGATGAGGCTCACCAAGAGCCGCCTAGGTAGGACCAACTGTTTGTGAGAGGGAGTTATAGGTTGCACAGACAGAAATTACGGAAGCAAATGTATGTCTATAGAGAACGCGAATGTATAAATCAACTCTGGAGTGAGAAATTACATAATCACATCTTTGTAACAAGCACTTCTATGCCTCATTTGGCCAAGGGATCCTTGAGATACACTCGGTCAAAGTTCACCCTCTAGCACACTCTCCTAGCCTAGCGGGATGAGCGGCAGTCACCTTGTCACACATGAGAATTATGTCTCACAGGACGTGCAAGGCCAGCAATCGTGGACTGCTCCTTCCTTGAAGTCTCATAGAGGTCCTCCAGCCGTATTTTCTCCTTGAAGGCCGCTTTCAACCGTCCTGGCCAATAATCTTGCTGCCTTTTCAGCTCAAAGTGCTCAGGTCGTTACTTGAATCCGTCCAATGATCTCCAAACTTAATAAATCCATATCTCACTCAAACGGACTCCAAATTGAGTTCCGTAAAGTGTGGTAGAACCTGCAAAACATCCTCTATGCAACTGTCATGCCATATGAGTTTTACCAAGCAACCTATTTTTCTCAGTTTCTGGAACCCTCTTATCCATCATTCTCCCAGTTTGCAAGAATAAAGATCACACAAGTCCGCACTGTCCCCTCAGCTGCCGAAAGTGGTGCACTGCCAGTGGCTTGGTCAGGAAGTCTGCCAACATCATGCTTGAAGGACAGAACTTGACCTGCACCACCTGCTTTGCCACGAGCTCGCAAATGAAGTGGTACCGCATGTCGATGTGCTTGGTGCGGGAGTGAAATTCTGCATACTAGGTCAGAGCAATAGCGCTCATGTTGTCACAGTAGATTATAGTCGTTGTGGTCTGCTGCTTTCCAAGGCTTGCCAGCAGCTCACGCAGCCACACAGCTTCCTTTGCTGCTTCACTCAAAGTGATGTACTCTGTTTCGGTGGAGGAGAGGGCAACACACTCTTGCTTCTTGCTCCCCCAGCTTATTGCACCTCCCCCGAGCACAAACACAAACCCACTGGTCGACCTCCTTGTGTCCAGGTCACCTCCCCAATCTGCATCGCTGTAGCTAATGAGGATGGGGCTGTTGTTGCCATTGAAGGTGAGGCAAAGGCTGTTGCTGCTGTCAAGGTAGCGCAGCACGCGCTTGACTACCTCAAAATGCGGCACGCCCGCATTTGTGTAAAATTTGCTGAGAACTCCCACTACTTGGCTGATGTTGAGGCACGTGCCGATTGTTGCCTACATGAGGCTACCAACTGCTGCTTGGTACAGCACTTCTCCCATGTAGTTGCTCTCTTGCATGGCGCAAGGAGTGCGTCATACTCAACTTCGCTCCCACTTCCAGTGGTTTTGCGGCTTTGCGTGCTCCTGCCATGTTGAAGCGCTTCACAATGTCACTCACATGCGTTCTCTGTGACAGCTCCAAAGTCTGCTGTTGCCGGTCACGCTTGAATTGAAGGCCAATGTAGTGGCTGAGTTCTCCCATGTCTTTTATGTCAAATCTGGCAGCAAGGAATTGCTTCACATTGTCCAAAAGAGACTTGGAGTCCAATGCAATAAGCAGATCATCAACATAGAGCAAGATGATGACCTGGCTTGCCTCTTGAATGCACCCATAGACTACATGGTAAGCTTCCCTGTACACAAAACCAAGGCCAGACAGCTGCTCATCCATCTTGTGGTACCATGCTCGCAATGCTTGCTTCAGGCCGTAGAGGGCCTTCACAAGCTTGCACACCAAGCTCCTCCTTTCCCTCCACCACATACCTCTCCCACTGCTCCATGTAAACATCCTTCTCAAGGTCACCATTCAGAAATGCACACGTCACATCTATTTGGTGCACCTCCCAATCCATAGCAGCAGCAAGAGGGAGGATCGCTCAGATGGATGGAAACTTTGCGACAGGTGCAAATGTCGCATTGTAGTCTACACCCTCACTCTATGCATACCCCTTTGCAACCAACCGTGCTTTGTACCTGAGCACTTTACCATCCGCACAACGCTTGCGCCTCAAGTTCCACCGGCACCCGATCACCCGGCTGCCGCATGGAGCCTCCTCGAGAGTCCAATTGCTATTCTTCATGAGCGCACCTTACTCATCGTCTGTTGCGGCACGCCAATCTACCACCTCAGGACTGCGTATGGCTTCAGCAAATGTGGCTGGGTCATCGGCGACTGTGAGGAAGAGAAGCTTGAGGTCAGACAACTCCGTTGGTGGTGGAACAGTGCACACATTCACCAACTCCTCCAGTGGCTCCAGAGGACCATCTCCACCATGGTTGTGGCATGCAGACCTCCGTGACAGCTGCTGTGCATTGCTTTGTTGGTCCTCCTCATCAGATTCAGCTACTAGCTCCTTCTCCTTCTCAGCTCCCTCTACCTCTTTGTCATTGCCACTATCACCACCATCTTCTGCATCATCTTCTTTTGCTACTCAATCTTCTCCCACTTCTGGTACAAGTGTGGGAGCAAGTGGAACTGCAAACATAGGGCTCCAGGTCCAGCCCTTCATGTTCTCTTCAAATACCACGTCACGGCTGCGGATGATCTTGCAAGCAGCGAGGTTGTATAGGCGGTATCCCATGGTGTTGTAGCCGAGGAAGGCCGCCTTCAACGACTTTGCGTCTAGCTTGTTGCGGTTGTCGGTAGGCACGTGCACAAACATGCCACACCCAAAGACTTTTAGGTGCGTCACTCTTGGCTTGCGTCCCGTCCACGCCTCCTCCAGTGTCAGTAGTGGCACGACATGCGAGGGACTCTGGTTTTTCATGTACACGGCAGTGTTGACCGCTTCCATCCAAAAGGTTGGCTGGAGCTCCACATCTTGGAGCATGCTTCGAGCACGCTTCATGAGCGTGCGGTTTGTGCATTCAGCCATGCCAATAAGCTACAGTGTTCCAGGTGGGGTGACCTTGTGCCTGATCCGGTGACGCTTGAAGAAGTTGCGGAAGCTGTTGGAGTGGTACTCTCCTCCAATGTCGGTGTGAAGCACTTTCAACCGCCTACCACTCTCATTCTGTGCAGCAGCAATCCACACCTTGAAATTATTGAAGCACTCACCCCTTCCAGCCAGGAAGGACACCCACATCTTTCTCGACTTGCCATTGATGAATGTGACGAAGTACAACTTGCCGGACAAGGACTGAGATGGCATGGGACCGCATAAATTAGAGTGAACAAGTGAGAGAAGCTCAGCCGCCCCCTTCCCTTCCCTTGTGAAAGGAGAGTGGGCTTGCTTCCCTTCAATGCAGCTCTCACAGGACAATGCACTTGGGGAATTCACCCTCTTGAGCTTCAAGCTGCCCACCAGTGGCTGCATGGAGATGATGGCGCCAAAGCCAAGGTGACCAAGCCGGCGGTGCCACAGGCCGATGTCGTGTTTTCCCTCCCTCACCGCCAACGTTGAGTTGGCTTCTCTATCCGATGCCACATAGAGACAGTAAAGTCCGTCCTCCTTGTCCGCTTTTGCAAGCACGGGGCTTGCATGGGCAGAGATTGTGCAGCCACCATTCTCAAAGTGAACCTACATGCCTTTGGAGATGAGAGATGAGACAGAGAGGAGGTTAGCCAGCCCCGGAACATGGAGCACCCCCTTCAAACAACATTCCACGTGCTTGCCATCAACGGAAGCACAAAGCACAATCTCACCCTCCCAACCGCCATTTGCACATGGTTGTGCCCCATGTACAGCTGACGAGTCTTTGTGACGGTGTAGACAACAAACCACTCCCCACGACAAGTCATGTGCCGCGTGGCTCTTGAGTTGATGATCCCAAACAGGGTGGTATTGTCAGAGACGTGCAGGACCCAGATGGTTGTCACGAATCCACTCTCCCAATCTGCTGCATTCGCAGAAGCGTCGGACTGCTTTCGCCTTCTTCTTCTGGCATTTGCGCACCCAATGGCCCGGTTTGTTGCCGTAGTGGCAGTTTCCGTTCTTCTTCCCTCTTGCACTGTTACTCCCGGTTGGTGCAACACCGCCCCCACGACCAGAGTTGGTGATGAGAGCGACGTCTAGTCCATTTCCTTCCTCCTCTCCCATGAGCCGCTCCTTCTCAAACAGCAGGCTCTCCTCCACATTGTTGAGGGAGAGCTTGTCACCACTCTGGTCCAGGGCAACAATGAGAGGAGTGTAGCTGCTAAGAAGGCCAGAGAGGATGGTTAGCATGAGCATACGTTCCTTGACAGGGTCCTCAATAGCAGAAAGCTGTTCAGAAAGAGACTTCACCATGTTGATGTAATCAATCATGGATCCGGACTCATCCACATTCACAGTGTGAAAGCAACAACGCAGCTGCATGTTCATGAGGATTGACGTGGGTGTTTTTTTGTCCGGAAAGGATGAATGTTTTGACGCATTCAATGCATGGGTGGCTGCCAAATAGAATGCAGGCGTTTGAAGGTGCTTCACACCGATGGCACAGGCGAGTACCTCTCCAATGAATCCCATAACTTCTTCAAGTACCGCGGGATCCTACATGAGGTGATGCCACTCGTAACACCACATCTGAATGGCATGGCTGAGCGTGCCAACCGCATGCTCATGGAGCGTGTCTGTAGTATGCTCAAGGACGCTAAGTTCTTGCCAACATTTTGGACAGAGGCATTCAACACCGCCGTGTTCCTGAAAAATCGGAGCTCGACACGTGCCGTGCAACTGATGACGCCGGAGGAGGCGTGGATAGGACGTAAGCCGAACGTCATGCACCTAAAGTTTTTTGGGTGAGGCGCACTTATCGATGTTCCTGTCGCTAACCGCAACAAGCTAGATGCCTAGGGTGTGAAGGCTGCCTTCCTCGGCTATGACACCATGGGATATTGGCTGTACAACCTCACCACAAGCAAGATTGTCAGCAGCCGTGACATGGTATTCAAGGAGGACGTGAAGGGTTGGACATGGAGCCCTATGGAAGCAATCACCATTGCACCGGCACTTGAGCCGATGGGAACGAAAGAGCCTGCAGCTGAAGAGGAGCGAGGGCAGCAGAGGGAGCTGAGGAGGTGAAGCAACCGGCAACCGAATCAGACAAGAAGGAGCAGCCAAGCAAGTAGCAATAGCTGCCATGGATGTCTACATGCCTCAACCGTGGTGTAGATGGTCCTGTGGAGCCACTGTGGTGATCCGAGCACCTCGCAAGAAAACAGAGGCCGTTAGAGGAGCTGCTGAACCTGTGCATTTTTTCATCTTCACAGGAGTCTTTTGACCTCGAGCTCCTCTTCCTCACCGTTGCTGACGACCCAAAGAAATTCTTCAAAGCCATGCGCAGTGACAATGTAGCAGATTGGCGTGCTGCAGCAGACGAGGAGTACAAGGCACTCATGAAGAATGAGATCTGGACTCTCACGGAAGATCCACGTGGCAGCCGGGTGATTGGCTGCAGGTGGATCTTCCGGTGCAAGCGTAGTGCTGATGGTAAGGTGCTCAGGTACAAAGCACGGCTGGTTGCGAAGGGATACGTGCAGACTGAGGGTGTAGATTACAATGAGACATTTGCACCCGTCGCAAAGTTTCCCTCCATCCGTACAATCCTTGCTCTTGTCGCTGCCATGGACTGTGAGGTGCATCATTACGAATGACGTGGCCGAGGCAAACCCATCCGGGATGGAACCTCGGACGCCGAACACGCCAACGCCGAATCGGACCCAAGCGGAGCGGATCAAAAAGTCACCAAGGTAGCAGCTTCCGGAAGGGAGCCCGGTTAGAGGGATTTTCTGCCTGGACCATCTTAAAAACCAAAAAAAAAGAAAAAAAGAGGTGCACCAGATGGATGTGACGTGTGCATTTCTGAATGGTGACCTTGGGGAGGATGTGTACATGGAGCAGCCAGAGAGGTATGTAGTTGAAGGGCAGGAGGATCATGTGTGAAGGCACTCTACGGCCTGAAGTAAGTGCTGCGTGCATGGTACCACAAGATTGATGAGAAGCTGGCTAGCCTTGGTTTTATGCGTAGCGAGGCAGATCATGCAGTCTATGGGCACACAAAGGATGCAAGCCAAGTCATTATCCTGCTATACGTTGATGAATTCCTTATTGCCTCTGACTCAAAACCTCTCCTCAAAGATTCTAAGTAGTCCCTTGCAGCCAGGTTCGACATGAAGGACATGGGAGAGATGCGCTACTACATAGGTCTCCAGGTCAAGCGTGATTGGCAGCATCAGACCTTGGAGTTGTCACAGAGCACTTAAGTGAGCGACATTGTCAAGCGCTTCAACATGGGAGGTGCATGGAAGGTGGAATTGCTGGAAGTAGGAGCAAAGCTAAGCATCACGCAGGCTCCTCACGGCAAGCATCATAGCAGCCACATAGAGGTAGTACCATACCAAGCAGAAGTAGGGAGACTCATGTATGCAGCCGTCGGCACACACTTCGACATCATCCAAGGAATGGGAGCAGTGAGCAAGTTCTGTGCCGACCCGGGTGTGCCACAATGGGAGGACATCAAGCCCGTGCTGCGCTTCCTTGACGGCAGCAGCAGCCTTAGCCCAACCTTTAACGGCAACAGCCCCATCCTCGTCAGCTACAGAGAGGCAGATTGGGATGGAGATCTAGACACAAGGAGATCGACTAGTGGTTTTGTGTTTTTACTTAGAGGACCAGCAATCTGCTGGAGGAGCACAAAGCAGGAGTGTGTTGCTCTTCCCTCCACCGAGGCAGAGTACATTGCTTTGAGTGAAGTAGCAAAGGAAGAAGTGTGGCTGTATGAGCTACTGGCAAGTCTTGGGCAGCAGCAGAAAACTGCAACAACCATCTACTGTGACAACATGAGTGGCATCGTGCTCACAAATAACGCAGAGTTCCACGTCCGCACCAAGCATATCGACCTACACGACCACTTCGTCCGTGGGCTCATAGCAAAGGAGGTGGTGCACATCAAGTTCTGTCCCTCAAGCATGAGGTTGGCAGATTTACTGACCAAGCCGCTGGCAGAACATCGATTTCAGAAGCTGAGAGCACAATGTGGACTTGTGTGATTTTTATTCTCGCTAAGTGGGAGAATGATTGATATGGGGTGCCGAAAAAGTGACCGAAGTGGGTTGCTCGAAAAAAATCATCGGGTGCGGCAGATGAATAGAGGATGTTTTCTTGGTTCTGTAGCACTTTACGGAACTCAATTCGGAGTTCATTTGAGGGAGATATGTATTTTCAAGATTTGGTGGCAATGGGTCCAGTTCAAGTGACGGCTCCTGCACAACCAGCACCAATGATGGCCAGGGAGGTTTGGAGCGGCCTTCAAGGTAGAGGGGCAGAAGGAGGACCTTGAGGGAGCTTCAAGGAAGGTCCCCACCAAGATTATTGTTTGTGCACATAGCAGGGATGGTGATTCTCTTGTGTGAGAGTGTGATTGCCGCTCATCTCGCTGGGCAAGGAGTGTGCTAGGAGGTGAACTTTGACAGAGAGGTTATTCCAGCTCCATGTGCCAAAGGAGGCGTACTAAGGCTCATTGGAAAGCTGTGCTAATGTAATTTCTCATCCATGAGTCACATCAGCCATTTTAGCTCTCTGCACAACTTCACACGCTTCCATGTTTTTGTCTCTGCAACCTACAACTTGTCTCTTACATACAATTGGTCCTGCCTAGTGGCTCTTGGTGAGCTTGATCACCTCCCTGAGGGCTGCATTTGATTGTTTCATTTTGTGTGTATGTGTGTATGTGTGTATGTGTGTGTGTGTGTGTGTGTGTGTGTGTGTGTGTGTGTGTGTGCGTGTGTGTGTGTGTGTGTGAGAGAGAGAGAGAGAGAGAGAGGGAGAGAGAGAGAGAGAGAGAGAGAGAGAGAGAAAGAGAGAGAGAGAGAGAGAGAGGGAGAGAGAGAGAGAGAGAGAGAGAGAGAGGGATAGAGAGATAGAGATAGTACAAAAAATATAAGGAATGCATGTATGTGTGCGTGGATGTGTATGTGGTGTGTTTTAATTTGGCTTCCTTCACTTTTAGAGGGATAAGCTGCAAAGCTACTTACAATCCCAACCTGGAATGATGCTACTACTCTCATTTGCCATTGACAGGGTAGTGTGTTTAGGAGAAAACAGGTAGTTTTTCTGGCCACGCATCCCATTCCCATAGTGTTAATACATGATTTATGGATGTACTACCAATATTCTGTATATGGTTTAGGTGAATGTAGATTCAGCTGCCTATGTGAGATGTGCCTAGCTGCATCTTGGTGGGATTGGAGCAAGATAGAGCTCTTTTTGTGGTGAAGGAGATGACAAGGTCTTTAGGTCACAAGGAAAAAGTGAGTAGAGGAAGGACAAACCAGAAATCAATATCTATTGTCTAGCCAATGACTGTTCTATTCGTTTGGTTGTGAACACAATGATTCTGCAGCACGAGGGTAAGATGGAGAACATCATGGATTAAGGGGGATTGATTCGCACTTGTAGAGAAAGGGAGGGAAGAGTGAGAATGGAAGGAATGTTTCTTGTATGGTACTCTATGGGAATGCAACTGAGGAGGACATATATGAACAATTTCCTCACCCGTGAAACTGTGTATCTACAAGTGTATTGGGAAGTGAACAGACTTGTGAACATGGACTGTTTGCAGAAACTACTAAAATCACATAGAGTGTATCATAGTTTTCAGTCTATACAAGGAGAGTACATCTGGGCTTTGCTGACATGCAATCATGTGGATGCTTTGTGAAAATGGTTGCATGCAGAAATACACTATTTCATACACTGATTTTAAAGTGTATGATTTTGGGGTGATTCACCATAACTCGTCTAGTGAAAAACCCTGATCCCTTTCAATGTTTTGTGCATGCCTCAATGTGACATCAATGAGGCCAACATCAGAAGTTTCTGACTTTTTCCTCAATTTGAGCGAGTACCAACATAGAGGAAATTTTGGTAGGACATTCCTATAGGCTATTTCAGTCAAAACACTTTATCCCAATCTTTCCAGATCTGTACAACCCTGTAAAAATCAAAAGACCTAAAAAAAACTCCATGAAAACTATGTAACTCTTTGTACAATAAAACAAGATTCCATGTGACTCTGTATAACCTCCTACAAAATCTATACAATTAGGAAAAAACTGTGACAGCATTGTAAGACTCCATGAAGATCTGTACCACTCTGCACAACTATGTAAACTTCCAAGGATCTGTTTAAAACTCTGTAAACATCCTTTGAACACCATATAACTCTGTGTAGATTTGTAAAAATCCATAGAAATCCATGAAATCACATAGAAAGAAGATGTAAATCCAAGAAAAACTCCGTTAAACCCTCTTATGAACTGCTAAACCCTGAAAACTTCCATACAACTCTGTAAATACATGCGCAGATCCATGCAAGTGCTTAAAAATTCCTATAACTCCATCCAAATCAATACATCTATGTTTCAGTCTGCAAAGATCTATAAGGAACAAATTTGTAAATTTCCATTCAAATGATTGGATCTCAACTCAACTCTGTACACCTCAATGAAATTGCATATGTTTCGGTACTAACTCTGCACAACTCCATAGTCATCTGTAGACCTTTGAAGATTCTATACAACTCTGTAAACTTCTGCACTAACTCTACACATCTCCACATTTATGACCAATCATCCCCAGAAAATACACAGTGGTAGTAGTGTACAATACAAGAGGAAGTCGATAAGAAACTTCAGAGAAGTTTACTAGAAGGTAAGGTACGACTCCCTTCCAACATGGCTTCATAGTTCAATACATGTTTTGTGTTGAAAAGTTCATAAAACATTTTTGTGTGAAACAATACCAGAAATCATGATCCAAACAAGACCGTATCTTTGTCACATGAAATGAATCTGAAGTATTGTTTGAATTACAAAAATACACATACATGAAGATGCTAAGAAAGTAAAAAAGGGCATGATAGAAGTCCCTTACAACACCCCTTAATATTGAAGGAACAGCATGACATGATTTTTAAATTGGGGCATTTTAAGACACATTTTCTATGTGGACATGGTCTACAATACAAGCTTTACAAAGTTTAGCAGAACATGGAAGTGAATTGACATATTGTGTGCTGAAAGAAGAAAATGTCATTATACACATTGTTTTTTACTAGATACACATTGAACATCAAGCGAGTTAGTATTTTCTAAGAGCTTACGGGAGTGTAGCGACATTCAGATTTGCAGAGATATCTACTGGCAGTCTGGCTGTCAGACTATCCGCTCGCTCAAGCAATTCAGTTGAGATTCTCGCTCAGCATGCGGACATCTTGGCAGACATGATTTATGAGGCACCATTTGTTGAAATTCATAGTTACTTACATGGAACATACAAAAATTTGGTTCGGTGTTGGTCGCGTTCCTTGCCTTTGAAAACAAAAGCAAGGAATGCGACCGATACGCTTGCATCGCAAACACATACACAAGTATTTAACAGTCAACTTCCAAACATTTGACCTGAATATAAAATTCCTGTAGACCAACATGCGATTCATTACACTGAGTGAAGATGAGTACAATTATGTACAATTCTGTAATACTTTGCGGTAATCTGAATCCCGTCATATAATTATTCACATCTACTAAGTTCTGTGCACAAATTATGCAGGACCACAAAAAAACCGTGTCCGATTATGCATGAATCCTGTAAATTTGAGAATAACTCCATGAAAATTCCGATGCTTCTGTGCAAACTTTGTACAATACTGTAACAGCGATGGAACAGCCTCGACCATCAAGTCAGGGTTATGAACAAGGCTGGGAAACTCAACCGAGGCAGGCGGGGTAGACAAAGCCTACGAGGCTTGATTCCGTCACTGCACAGGCTGCACGTGTTTCAACTGACTCATGCATAGCCTCCTATATGATTCTAATGACTTTTGTTGACCTTTTCAACCTTCAAAGTCACATTACTACATCAGAATCCTCATACAGTATTGCAATAGCTAGGAACACTACTGACATGGGAAAAGGTATGGCCTAGTTTGAACTTCCCATGAATTATGCCAAGGTGGATGGCCTAAGCAAGAAATTAGGGAATGATCAACATGTTAGAATTAACTAGCCAGGAAAGCACTGTGAAATGAGAACCAGACTGCTGATTTCTGAATTAGGAACTTAGCATTCCAGAGTGCCTCTGCATCTTCTACCACTGAAACCTCTCCAAGTCAGCCCTCGCACTCTACAGTCAGACCTCGACTCTACTCAATCAACCCAATAAGCCTGGAAATCTTTCCAGCTTGGATAGAAGGAGAGTTAAGGTACCTTAACTCTCTGATTTTTTTCAACCTGCAAGACAGTGAATGCACCAACCCTCTTGCTAGTCTGGAAT
This sequence comes from Penium margaritaceum, assembly GCA_023375785.1. NCBI lineage: Eukaryota > Viridiplantae > Streptophyta > Zygnematophyceae > Desmidiales > Peniaceae > Penium > Penium margaritaceum. Next base: position 33,707 of record SZWC01010429.1, on the reverse strand, counting down.
CCTGGCAAGACTTTGCGCTCAGTTTGGGCCAGGAGTGATTCAGATAACTTTGCTGAACATATGTTGCTTTGAGACTTGTACATAGTTTCATTGTACTTGTCATTTGTACTTCCATGATACAAAATAATTCCATACCATGAAATGAGTCTCTTACAGATGGAACAAGTCAATATGGCACACCAAGATCTTGTTCCAAATGGTAGGCCTACTTGGTAATCGCTCTGTCCATTTGAAAACCTAACATGGTATCAAAGCATGAATGTGCCTTTAGGTATCACAACATGGTGCTTGGGAATGGAGGCAAGGGACAAGGGACATCTACAGAAAGTGGCAGTGGAGTGTCACAAGTTGCAGAGTCTCTCCACTGCTAAAACTGTGAAGGTGCTCACGAATACACCGACTGTACTATCCTTCCCTTCTACTGGGAGTGAAATGTGCACGGAATCCAGGAGACCCATACCCAGTGCACCACTTCTTCCTCCACAGCCTGCCCTTTGGCTGGCCATGCTATAGCCACAATAGTAGCAGACACCACATCCTCATTAATGTCTACATCCTCACGTACCCCTCCGGCAGCTAGTGGAAACCAGGATTTTTGCAACCTCAAATTTGCCAAAGCTTTGTTATCTCCTGACACTCCGTCTTCAGTCTAGTGCAAGTGTGATGGCATTTCCAAGTTTGATACATTCTGCTGGTTGTTTGTTGTTTGTTGCTTCTGAGGGCTGTAGGGGGATCTGTATGAGGTTGATGAAGATTTTGGGCATGATGACATAGTGTGGGCTAATGGGTCAGAGGCAGATGCGCTCTGATGTCCACGTTTCTCAGCCAAACGTCTGACAAAATTAGAGTTCTCTGTGGTGCACTGCTCAGTAGCAATATCAGGTTATGATCTTAAAGGTTTCTTGATGATTGAATCTGATTCCACTCATCACATGACATGTTGACGCTCTGAAGTCATAGTCCTTGGCCCTCTTAAGCCTGCTTTGTCTCTGTGTGCTGGATCCGGTCAGAACCTTTTTGTCCGTGGGGTCTGGGTCAATTGTTTTGATTATCCATCTTTTTCTCTATGAATTTATCACATGCTCATTTTTCCTGCTCTTGAGCTTGACCTCCGCTACGTCCGTGCTCAGACCAGGATGGACTTTCTCATGCAGATCTCTCCTTGGCAACCAGGCGCATTTCTGGCTTCATGGATTTTCCGAAAATAGGAGAGCTTACACCATTTGATGGGTCTGTCTCAGCATCCCCTCCGACTGATCCATCTTCCTGTCCTTGGCCACGTCACTCTCACCCTCAGGCCAGAGTGTGCACCAATTTGGTCTCCACATGTGTCAGCGCCAGAGGTATGGTTAATTGTCTGTATTTCATACATTCTGTGATCCATTCCCGATCTGTTAACGGTTTCATTTCTGGCACACAATATGCCTCTATCCATGTTTGGCTACAGTCCAGAAATCTGTACACTCCCAGTTGTTGCGAGGGTCACGTACTGGACTTCTCCAGATTCATCTTACATGGACGTCGCGTTATCCCCCCCCCCCCTCCCCCCTCCCTGTCGAGAATGTATTGGGCTACTGTATGTGAGAGTGTCGCTGGACGGCATCACGAAGCGTACAGATGTGTACGTTTCTCTACATCATTTGAGTTTTGATCCTTGCTCTCCCACCTCCCTCCCC
>SZWC01010428.1:59358-92004 GCA_023375785.1 Penium margaritaceum | reverse complement strand
GGGGGGGGGGGGGGGCGGGGGTGATGTGCTTTGTGCCGTTCCTGTACAGTTTATTGTGACCACTTGGTCGTGTCCATACTCATGCAGATCCCTGAGGCGGGCGGCCCTAGTGACACCGGCGCGACGACAGGCGGCGGACTACCAGATTGGAGCTGGCCGACCACTACACCAGAGCCCCAGATGCCACCGGGGCTCTCTGTTATGTCTTCTAAATCTTGAAGGCGTCTTTTGACAGACTGGCCATGAGGCCTATTTGCATGTTTTTGCATTGTATGCTCATTGTCTGTCGATGGATGCATGCATGTGACCAATCGTAGTGTCCGTCTTTTGATTTTGCACATCTAGGTTCAGACGGCGTAGCATTCTGACATGTGTGCGCAAAGTTACGGCCAAAACAATGGTTTTGGGCCGGTTTTAGGACAGCTCTTGGACTGCCGCGTGCGACACCCGCCGTGCGCCGCGGCAGGTATTTATGCCTTGGACCTGTCATTTGTCATTTCTCTCTGCATATGCTATATTGAAGCATTCTGACACTGTGCCTTGTGTCTCCTAGCCAAACCCTTGCCGTTGTGTCTACGACCTGTGACTGTCGTCACTGTCTGATCAGGCACTGATGCCCGGTCAGCGGCTGTGTTGTTAGGAAGCTTCTACGCACTTTCTCATGGTATCAGAGTAGTGAGACAGTTCTCACTGAGCTGCGCAGCAGAGACGCAGCAGAACAGCAGCAGTGAGAGTCACCGTTGCAACAGAGTTCCTGGGGTCTGTTGGAGACGGCCGGTCGCCGTCAACGCACTCCACCCACCACGTGAGATCGCAGCTGCAGAGGCAGTAGCAGCGGCGTGTAACACCACGCAGAGGCGCGTGGCGGCTGCACTGTGTGCAGCCGCCCTCCCACAGCCGCAGCAGCAGCATAAGCGGCAGCAGCAGCAACGCAACAGAAGCGGCTGCAGCAGCAGCGTGGCAGCAGCGGCGGCAGCAGCAGCGCAGCAGTAGCGTCGGCAGCAGCAGCGCAGCAGAGGCAGTGGCGGCAGCAGCACAGCAGCAGCAGCGGCAGTCGCGGTGGCCACAGCACAGCAGCAGCGGCAGTAGCAGCAACAGCAGCGAAGCAGTGGCAGCAACAGCAGCGCGCAGCGCCGCAGCCAGCAGCAGCTGCAAGGCGTAGCAGCAGCTGCAACGCGCAGCAGCAGCTGCAGCGCGTAGAAGCAGCACCGCAGCCGCTGCTGCCACTGCTGCACACGCAGCTACACAGCTGCTGCTGCAGCTGACTACACAACTGCAGCAGGACCTGGGCGGAAGCTGCTGCGCAGCTTCCACGGAGCTGCCGTGCACCACCGCGAAGCGGTTCCACACTCGCGCTGAACAAAAAGAAACAAAGGGATGGGACGAGCTGACGTCAGCATTGTTGATTGCTGATGTCATCAGGTCGTGCTGACGTCAGCAACCACTTGCTGATGTCAGCATTACACTTAGCCAAGTTTTCACCCGAAAATTCAAAAGTTGCGAGCGTTTCAACTTTTCGAGAAATGCATACAGTTTTGAAATCCGACAAACTTGACCTGTCGTCCCATAGTGAGCGGCGACATGAGTTCGTCAGATGACAAGGACAAAGGGCCAGGTGATCCCTCCTCCTCTTCTTCAGGGGTATTGAGCCCTCGCTCACAAGCCATTGCGGACCTGCGCATCCAGCAGGATGAGCTGCGTCGTCTACAGCGAGAGCAGACCAACGCGATCCGCACGCTGACTAAGCTTCTGCGTGCTTAGTCCACGGCTCCTTCGCGGATTTCTGAGGGAGCTGCCAGCGTTGCGACCTCTACCCAGCACTCGGCCCAGGTGCCCGTGACAGGTGCTCCGCCTGCTTCACCTCCTATTGTGGTTTCTTCACCACCTACTGACCTCCTTGACGACGAGCCATTCATGCCAGGCTTCGAAGATGACTATCAAGAGTAGGATATTCGTTTTGTACAGGAGCGCCTTCGTCAGCTGCAGACGGGTACCCGACCTCCACCCGTGTCCCCGATACGATCGTCACCTGACTTCCCCGGTGATCACCCTCACCCAGGAGTTTTTCCGGTCTCTCGCCCTCCTCAGCCTGCGGTTGCTCCCCCCACGGAGCGACAGCCAAAAGACTTTGAGGCACCACCTCCACGATACATCAGCGAGAATGGCTTCGATTGTTGGGAGATCCTGTTTCAGGTGTGGGCCACTTCCGAGGGAGTGTGGCCTTACTACCACAGCCCATACCAGTCTACAGATCCAGCACAGGTGCTGACAGCAGCCCGCGCCATGCGCGGACTTCTCTATGCCATGTCATGCGAGACTGTCGTAGACTTCCGCCCCTTCCTCGGCGAAGCTGGCAGAGGCACCGGAGCCGATCCTCGTGGAGGCTGGGATCTGGCGTTGTCCCTACTGGCCGTAGAGACGCACGCCACGCGTGCGTCATACATTCGTGCTTTCCACTCGCTCCGTCAGGGGCCAGCGGAGCCTACGGCGGATTATTGGAGATATGCCATGCGTTCCTACACGCGTCTGGGGATCTCATGGGGCACACAGTTGTGGGCGCTTCGGACGATCATGCTCGGAGTTTGCCTGGAGTACACCGACATCTTCACGCGGTACAGCGACGCTGCCCTCGAGAATTTCTCAGCCACTCTACAGTTGCTCCCCTGGGCGCATCAGCTTTTTCTCCATGTGACATCGGCCCGCGAGGCAGCAGTAGCGCATCAGGAGACTTCCCTTGCTACAGCAGTCATCGCATCACCACCATTTTCCCTCGTGTAGTGACCATCATCCACCTCCATCCCTACCTCCTCTTCCTCCTCCTCTTCGATCCCGTCTACACCCACGCAGACGCAGGGCATTGCAGCAGCTGCCCAGGGTAAGAAGAAGAATAAGAAACGCGGATTGGGTCAGCAGCAGCCATCATCCAGTGGTAGTAGTGGCCGTTCCGTGCACTGCTATAACTGTGGAGGCGCCCATCGCTACACCGAGTGCCAGCAGCCGCTCGACTGGGCGCGCATCACTCGTGGGCTTCAGGCTGCCCATCGCACCGCGCCCGGCACGTCGCCCGCACACTCCTCTGGACGCGCGGCGACCACGACTGCAGCTGTTCCTGCGTCCGCACCAGCAAGCAGCAGTGATCCAGACCCACGCGACCGCACCATCGCCAAGCTTCGTCATCTTCTGGCGCTTCGCTTTCAGGGACATGCGAGTGTGTTGTCATCGTAGAGTAGGTCACAGATTGTGTGTTCGTTTGTCCTCGTGCCTCGTAATGACACATGTGGGGGAGCACAGTCCACTTGTGATGATGATGGGCCTGACTATACTGAGTAGATTCATGAGTCTCACCTTCGTGATGTCCGTCGTTCCTTCCCACTGACGGCTCAGCGCCCCTCTGATGCGGAGTGTTCCATTGCTCGTTGTCCAGTGACGTCTACCAGTCATGACTCTGGTGGCACTTGGATCATCGATTCCGGTGCCACCCATCACATGACGTGTCATCGTAGTGACTTTGTGGTACTTGGTCCTATCACGTCTTTCCGTTCTGTTCGTACAGGCTCTGGTTAGTCCTTGCCGGTCCACGGTGTTGGGGTTGTATGCTTTGATAGTCAGTCAGGCCCCCTGTATCTCTCTGACGTGCTGTTTGTGCCTGATGTTGAGCTCAGTCTGCTGTCTGTGCGTGCCTGCACACTGATCGGTCTCTCCGTTGAGCATACCGCTGATTCAGCGACTGTGACTGCTCTTGACACCCGTAGCATTGTCCTGCGTGCTTCAGTTATAGATGATTTGTATCGCATTGCTCGGCCCTCCTCCCCTTGCTCTCCCTCCTCCTTTGGTCGCGTTTTTTTTCATTGGTGTTNTCTGGCCCCCTGTATCTCTCTGACGTGCTGTTTGTGCCTGATGTTGAGCTCAGTCTGCTGTCTGTGCGTGCCTGCACACTGATCGGTCTCTCCGTTGAGCATACCGCTGATTCAGCGACTGTGACTGCTCTTGACACCCGTAGCATTGTCCTGCGTGCTTCAGTTATAGATGATTTGTATCGCATTGCTCGGCCCTCCTCCCCTTGCTCTCCCTCCTCCTTTGGTCGCGTTTTTTTTCATTGGTGTTCTATCCCCGGAACACCAGCGGTTGCTTCACCGTCGTCTGTGTCACGTGGGCTCCGACACTGTGTTAAAGCTCATTCGAACACAACCTGCTCTCGGTCTTGACGTGGCTTCTTTCGAGAAGCCACCCAAGACCGACTGTCTTTTTGGCGCTTAGGGGAAGATGAACCGATGAACTTACCCTGATTCGCGTTCCCGAGCACTCAGGCCTTCGAGTCGGTCCACTCGGACCTGCTCGGTCCTCTCCCGGTCGAGTCCCTGTCCGACAGGGGCCGGTATGTTCTGACGCTGACTGATGACTTCACCCAGATGCGGTGGGTCTACAGTCTACGTCAGAAGAGCGACGCCGCCCTTGCGGTTCGGCTCTGGCTCGTGATGGCGGAGCGTCAGTCTCGCCACACGCTACATACTTTTTGCTCGGATCGCGGAGGCGAGTTCCTCGGTGAGATGGACTCCTTCTTTGCTGAGCACGGCATTTTTCACCAGGTCTCCGCTCCTGCTACCCCACAGCAAAACGATTCATCTGAGCGCTAGAACCGCACCATGGAGGATGCGGTTCGTGCCATGCAATCAAAGTGCGGTCTCCCGGAGTCCTTCGCCTTCGAGGGCTTCGCCTACATGAATTGGGTCTGGAACCGCCTCCCACATGGTCCGCTTCCAGATCATGTTACACCGTACGAACTCTTGTTTGGCCATCGTGCTGATCTTCGTCTCGCTCGCGTCTAGGGTTCCCTGGCCTCAGTGTGGTACACCGAGGACCAGTAGGGTTCCAAGGTCTCCCCTCGGGGTCGCTTGTGTGCCTTCATCGGCATCTCCCCGCGGTCGAACGCCTGGCGCTTTTGGGACCCCACTCGCCGTCATGTCATTGAGTCCCGTGACGCGCTGTTTTTTGAGTCACTCACATACCGTGATATGACTTCGATCACAGCCCTCTCCGCACCTCATGTCCCTTCCTGTGAGGGTCCTCGGCGGATGGGGGAAACTTCTCTGCCTGCGACCATTCCTCGTCAGGCTGATGTGTGCGCTCGAGTCCCCTCTCGGTCTCAAGCACTTGATGATCCGGCTATCATTGCCATTGGTCTAGAGATCCTGCCTGTTCAGCCTGTTTCACACCCCACAGGTACCGCTGCTCTCACGCCTCCTCCTGCACCATCACCTGTGTCTATTGGCACCCCTGCTCCGGCGTCTGACCCAGTCCAGCCCACTCATGTCCCTACGTAGGCTGACACTCCTGCCTTAGTGTCCGGGCCAGCCTTGCCTGCTGTCACACCCAACTCTGTGTCCCCCACACACGCATCTCCTCGCACGGCATCTTTGGCTGCCTCGGCTCAGCCCTCACCAGCTGTGGTCGTACCTATCCCTGTGGTCATACCTGTTCCTGAGCATGAGGTGCACCCCTCGACCTCCGGTTACTCTCGTGAGCCCGGTGGCCGCCTTCGACCACTGGATTCCACAGCTCAACGAGCGTCGGGTCCCGGACCCAGGCGTTCCTCTCGCAGCATCGCGAGCGGTGATCCAGGCAGAAAGGCCTTAGGCTTGAGTGTCCGCACTGAGCTTTCAGAGGTACAGCCAGCGTGCCCCATACAGCACGACCTGGTCACTCGCGAGTTCCATATCGCTTGTGACGCAGCAGCTGACCTCGTGGCCGTCAGGCTGGACAATGAGGCGTGTGCACTTGCCACACAGAGTTCCCCTTCTATGGCACCTGGCCCGGGCACATTGAGGGAGGCTTTCTCATCGTACGATGATGATGCCTGTCGAGCTGCTTGCGAGGATGAGCTTTGTGCTATCCGAGAGCACAGAGTCTACGAGCTGGTCGACCTTCCTCCTGGGAGGAAGGCGATTCAGGTCAAGTGGGTCTTTTGCAAGAAGGTGAAGCCGGATGGCTCACTGGAATGCTACAAGGCCTGCTTGGTCGTCAAGGGGTACTCTCAGATTGAGGGAGTTGATTACACTAACACCTTTGCCCATGTTGGCCGCAGGACCTCAGCTCGAGCTCTGTTCGGTGTAGTGGCTCAGCATGACTGGGAACTCCACCAGATGGATGTGAAAGATGCGTTCGTCCATGGCTCTCTGGATGAGGAGATCTACGTGGCTCAACCACTAGGCTTTTAGGATGGTGACAAGGTCTGGCGCTTGCGCAAGTCCTTGTACGGCCTCAAGCAGTCTCCACGGTGTTGGAACGGGGAGATCACTGGCACCTTGACTCGCGCAGGATACGTACAGAGTGAGGCAGACCCCTCGCTCTTCATCCTACCCACACCCGAGCAGTTCACCGGCATCCTGGTCTATGTTGATGACCTTCTGATTGCATCTCCGTCACTGGAGGCCGTGAAGGAGGCCAAGGCTGTCCTGTAGACTGTCTACAGGATGAAGGACCTCGGTCCTGCATCGGTGTTTCTTGGTATGGGGATCGGGCGAGATCGTAGACATCGGACACTGTTGCTGCATCAGGCCCGATACACACGAGTCGTGGGGGAGCGCTTCAGCGATCTCCTTGGTGTAGTGCCATCCGCTTCCCCACCTCTCACACCCGATCGGGAGGATGCCCTGAAGGTGGATGATCCTACACAACTGGGGGAGACAGTGGACGTGACCTTGTACCTCCGTCTCATCGGATCTCTGATGTACCTGGCCNCTCCACCCCGTACCTTGGACTCTGCTTTCTTCGGTGGTCCTTGACGGCTACACTGACAGTGATTGGGCTTGGAGCCGTGGTGGGCGCAGCCGTACTGGCTATGTGTTTCTGCTCGGTGGTACCGCTTTGTCTTGGCGAAGCGGGAAGCAGGACTGCATTGCACGTAGCTCGTCAGAGGCAGAGTATGTTGCTTTGGGCGTAGGGGGTGCTGAGGCAGTATGGCTGCAGCGCTTGTTTCTTGAGCTTGGGCAGTCAATACCCGCCATTGTGCTGCGTTGCGACAACGAGAGTGCTCTCGCCATTGCGGAGAACTCTGGTGTTTTTCATGCTCGCACAAAGCACATTGCGGTTGAGTATCACTTCGTTCATGATCTGGTGGAGCGACGCGTGATGTCCATCATGTGGGATGGTACTGACACGCAGCGTGCTGACTTCTTGACGAAGGCACTTGCTCGCGGAAAGTTCCTGGTGGGCATTCGTTCTGTTGGGCTTCGCCCCGTGCGTGAGAGTACTTGAGTGTGGGATGTTCGTCTGCGTCTCATTTGTTCGTGTCACTCACTATTGTGTGCATACCAGTGTTGCACGCGTATGGACATGCGTACCATCGGGTCCTGGGGGAGTGCTGTGCTTTGTGCCGTTCATGTACAGTTTACTGTGACCACTCGGCCGTGTCCATACTCATGCAGATCCTTGAGGCGGGCGGCCCTGGTGACACCGGCGCGACGACAGGCGGCGGACTACCAGCTTGGAGCTGGCCGACCACTGCACCATAGCCCCAGATGCCACCGGGACTCTCTGTTGTGTCTTCTACATCTTGTAGGAGTCTTTCGACAGACTGGCCATGAGGCCTATTTGCATGTTTTTGCATTGTATGCTCACTGTCTGTCGATGGATGCATGCATGTGACCAATCGTAGCGTCTGTCTTTTGATTCTGCACGTGTAGGTTCAGACGACGTAGCATTTTGACATGTGTGCGCAGAGTTACGGCCAAAACAGTTGTTTTCGGCCGGTTTTATGACAGCTCTTGGAGTGCCGCGTGCAACACCCGCCGTGCGCCGCGGCAGGTGTTTATGCCTTGGACCTGTCATTTGTCATTTCTCTCTGCATATGCTATATTGAAGCATTCAAACACTGTGCCTTGTGTCTCCTAGCTAAACCCTTGCCGTTGTGTGTACGACCTATCACTGTCGTCACCGTCTGATCAGGCACTGATGCCCGGTCAACGGCTGTGTTGCTAGGAAGCTTCTACGCACTTTCTCAGGGGGGTGGGGGGTAGACGAAGTGCCGACCGACGGATGTCGGCCGGCACCCTCCCCCCCCACCCCTCGGTGCTATCGCGACCCTCCATCGCGACGATCGTGATGGAGGGCCGCATTCTAGCACGGCATGCCCGGGATCGCCATGCTTAAGCAGCGACATGCATCGCTGTTTGAGCATAGTGAAAACGGGGGGGCGGATAGGGCTTTTTTGCCGGACATGGGCGGATGAGGCTTATTGTTTTGGCGGAGGGGCAGATCAGGCTTATCGCTCCGATTGAGGGGCGGATGGGGCTTATCGCTCCTGTGGAGGGGCGAATGGGGCTTATCGTTCTGACGGAGGGGCAAATGGAGCGTATTGTTCCGACGGAGGGGCGGATGAGGGTCAAGGGTAGCAAAACAGGGGGTAATCGGCATTTTCATCGTACACCTACTTGCGATGATGGACTCCTCTTTCGTAGGACTCTGAATAGTCAGCTTCTAAACCTGGATGAGGAACTTTATGTTTTTTTTTCTCAAGTCACATGAGAAGAAAGGNTTGTTTTGGCGGAGGGGCAGATCAGGCTTATCGCTCCGATTGAGGGGCGGATGGGGCTTATCGCTCCTGTGGAGGGGCGAATGGGGCTTATCGTTCTGACGGAGGGGCAAATGGAGCGTATTGTTCCGACGGAGGGGCGGATGAGGGTCAAGGGTAGCAAAACAGGGGGTAATCGGCATTTTCATCGTACACCTACTTGCGATGATGGACTCCTCTTTCATAGGACTCTGAATAGTCAGCTTCTAAACCTGGATGAGGAACTTTATGTTTTTTTTTCTCAAGTCACATGAGAAGAAAGGTTTTAGTATAAATTATGCAAAACAGTTCAATTTTCATTAAAAATTAAAATTTTAAAATTATGTTATTGTTTTTATCATTTTAATGGTCAAAATGCTTGTCCCCCCTATTTTGTTACTCGTGACCCTCATATACCCCTCATTCGGAACGATAAGCCCCATCCGCCCCTCCTTCGGAATGATGAGCCCCATTTGCCACTCCACCTGAATGATATGCCCCATCCACCCCTCCGCCTGGACGACAAGTTTCACTAGCCCTTCGGTCAGAACAAAAGGCCTCATTCGACCCCACCACATAACAATAAGCCTCGTCTGACCCTCGGAAAGCACTTGGCGTCGAACCGTCAAAAATCACAGAATGTAAGACTAATGTAACCAATGTTTATGGTTTGACATTTGTTCACGACCATCGGAACGAAACCCTGCCATAGACAAGGGCTGCCAAACGTAAATGCCTCAATCTGCGTACAGGCTCAGCATGGTACTCGTCACTGCACCTCCCTGCTTGGGTTTGCGGTTAATCGCACATGACGGATCAAAATGTCGATTGATGCATTTTAAATACAAAAAGCGGTACGGGCCACACTCGTCTTGTTTGCGCTGTCAAACCCATGCGTATGCTGTGCACATACGACGGTTGTGACCGCAATCGATTTCCACCTTCCTTGCATACTCACAAGCAATTTGAACAAACCATCTATCGACATGTCCCATGTACCAGATACGCGTCCTGTGCCACCGTTGCAGTGCTAGGGTGGTCGCCCAGAGGCAGTGCATGATCCTTGGGGAATTGTGACACCCCCCCACCCACTAATGGTCCACGGCACAGCGGTGGCCGAGTGGGCAAAGATAAAGAGCACATGGGACATGATCAACGCAAACACACTCGTCGATCCATGCACTATGTGTTGGCAGCTCGGCATGCCGGCACCCCATGCTCGCCCGATGTTCTGCCCACCAAATTGGGAGCCATGAGTCTAGGTGTGGCCTAATCTGTATTCGCGGTTGTCACAATGTAGGTCGGATAGCTATGCGATACACAGAGGTTGCCATGGTCACCTTGTACTTGGCGTTATTCAACCCTATGTTGCTAGTCAGATGAATTCAATTACTTTTCAAATGAAATGAATGAACTACCACGCCCGTTTTGATTGTCTGTCTATAGGAAGATATTTGTATACTCACCATTATGTACTTCATGTATACCAATTCATGAGCAATGTATCAGCCACAATAGTATTGTTTTGGGGCATATCCGCCTTGTGTTGCATTACTTACAACCACTATGTTTGTTACTTCAAACACATACCAAACAACATTACATGTGAATTAGAGGCCTATCTTTAGACACTTCCTATACAACCTTTCAGTAGACGCATACTGCACAGCCTAGCATACTGCACACTCTTGTTTGCGACATGTGTGAATGATGAATAATGTGGATGAGTGTGAAGTTGATGTCTGCACATGGATTAGGTTATAGGGTCGGTTACATAAGGTTTTTCCTCAAACTGTTACCTCACATTATTCAGGGTCATCTACTTATGTTACGTCTTTGTGGTCAACATACGTGTATGTTGAAGACTTTTGCAATGCCTCTTCTGCTCATTGGACGTTTGTTGTCCTTACAAACAACCCTTAACTCAACATGGGATCAGTGTAACCTTTTGTGTGTGAATTAAACTGTACAACATCATCCTTGCCGCAATACGTAATTGAGAGGGGAATTGTTTGGAAAACCTTCATGAATGAAACATGCATGACTAATGACTATAGACGCTGAAGGTGGGCTACGTGATCTCCTGGAACAGTTCTCGACTCAGCCCTCGGAGGAATTGAACAATATCACACACAGGACACAACTGCTCTCATGGCTGACAATGTTCAGTATTGTAGAATAGATCTCCCTCACTATCAGAACATTGGCCGCCATGACTGCTTCCATAAGTGAAAACATCACTGCCCCCTCTCCCCAGACTCGATGAACTTGTCCTACTCAGCCTAACCCTAACCCTCTGCCTAACCTAAAACCCACCCTTTCTCCTCGAATGAATGGTGTTCTCGAGAGTCCAGTATAGTTCAACGTGTAGAATAACAAAACCATGAGTTAATTAGGTCAGACAAGGAAAGTGCAATGAAAGAGATAACATAGCACAAAAGCATGAAATTGGGCCATGCATGCATGAACTCATACTCACCTCACTCCGCGTCGTCTGGGTCTTCTTGGAACGGCTTTTGCCACTCCCTCTCCTCCTTATCCAACTACTGAGTGTGCTTATCCTACATCACGGTATCACCATCATCACCATCAGCAAGAGAGTATTCACCAAAGTCATCATTTTCAAAACAATCATCCTCATCATTTGGGTCATCTCGAGGCTGAGCCTCGGGGTCGTCCTCCATGTCACCACTACTGTACTCAGCAACTAGTGGATTCATAGCCATAGATCCGCTGGCACATGCCTCTAATGCGACTGCAGCTCGCTCTGCAGCCGTAGAAAGACCACCATCATATTGTGTTGCTGCCTGTGCAAGGCTCACAGCACAGAGGTTTTTGCATGGGGTCTTGGTATCCCCCCTTTCCGCACACCAATGGCAAATGAAGTTCTTCTTGCGCAACGTCTCCTGGTCTTTCCTTATGCTACGTGGGCAGCCCTTGCCACATCGAGGTCCCGATTACAACCAGGCAAGTTGGACTGGCCGAGTGTTGTTGACGATTGGTAAGGGGATGGGGTTGCTGTATGCACGGCTGAACGCCATGCAAGTGAACCCAGGGTCAACCAGGTTCTCAGCGTGACTATGCACTTCATCAGCAAAAACAACACACGCATGCTGACATGGCAGGCCGAACTCCTCCCACCTGTCACAACTACATGAATTTTGCACAAGGTCCACCTATTGCGCATTGTTTGTATGTCGCGACACCGTGGCTGTGTTAGGGCCCTCCTTTGTGACATTGTATTCATGTGCCACTGCAAGGTAGTACAGCGGTGCAGGAGCCAGCGTTGTTTTTACCTCTACTACCTGGGCACGACGAGCGCAGAACAATCGCTGGACAAAAGGGTACATGCTAATGAAGCATTGGTATGGGCAAGGCTTCATTTGATTAGCGATGCGCGTGTTCAAACTCTGTGATGCGTTTGAAGTGGTGTGGCCTCCTCTTCCCAAAGGGCTGTGGAGGCGGGTCCACTTGTCGAGAGGCACCCCCCGACCACAACCCCATCCTCACGTTCCCGCCCAAACAGGTACGCATATGTCGTGGCACTCACTTGACGCATGTGGGTCGTGGCCTTCTCCCACCGCTTAACATTAAGCGCTTGTGCACAATTCCATGAGAAGTGTTCCGCTTTTTTCTTGTAGCTTGTGTAGACGTTCTCAAGTATGTGTCACTTGCAGAAGGTTTTAGCGGCATCGGTTAGGAGGAGGGACCCAGAAAGGTGCGAGAGGTGCCTTCCTATGGGCATTCATGGCTCCTAGAGCTTCTAGAATCGGATTCCAACACAGTCACCAAATCGTGAAGATGGACGCCACCTTCCTTAAAGATGGCCACAAGCAAGTCCTCTTGCTTGCACATCTTTTTATGCTAACGACCATGCACTCCCCATGGCCTGGGCATTGGCACCGACAGATTATGAGAAGGCGTAGAACATTCTCTACGCATAGCTTGCTCTTGCCTATCCTATTGCTAGACATGCTGGATCTTGCATCATCACAGACGGGGAGGAGGGGTTGGAGAAGGCCATCCAGGTGACACTCTTGCTACCCATCAACTTCTCTTTGGCACGTGTTTTGGCATGGTACAGTGAGTTGTTGGAGATGTGCAGACCGGTCCGTTGGTGGAGAACCTACCGCAGAGTTGTAGTGCACACTATGGGGTCACACTACAAGACATCGGATACCTTACGGGCCACCCACCCCTGTGCCTTGCAAGATTGCTGCGCCCGATGCTGGGGATGCACTTGTGGCCCTCGGCGTAGTGGGACACGGTGTCCAAATTCACTTTTGATATGGGCCCGGAAGAGCCAGGCACAATCCTTGCTCTTGGCTCCAATGCATGTGATGTGGAATTGCGCAGGCTCACTGTGAATCCACTTCAGAACGGAGTGATTATTAACAGTGTAGTCCTCCACAAACGCACGTGTAGCATCCATGTTCTCGGATACCATCCCTTACTGTGGTTCTTTCTACATCTCCTTGCACTTCTCGGGGGTATGACATGGTTCATCGTCAGAGTCTCTTGTCCAGAGTAGTGTATAACAACACAGAACACGTATCCGTCAAGTGCAAGAATATACAAATGAAGGGAAAAACATGTGGTACCCATTTTCACTTGCAAAGATAAAATCCTAAACACCAAGGACACAAGGCAACACATACCGAGTTGGCCATTTGGGAGGGGAAAAACACGACGGTGCCCCGTGTTAAACCTAACTGGTCTAACATCATGGACATCGGGGGAGCCCGGAGCACCGAGTGGCTCATCAGGGAGTTGGTTCTGTGGGAGCACGTCCCACTCGTCCAACCGCCGCGACCAACAGTCATCCTTGCAATCCCTCTTCAACGAAGACATCACATCGTCAAACAGGCCTGATGTGTCGTTCGCATGAGGATTATTAGGGTACCACCATGAAACAGGGTTCTGAGCAGGGGGTAGAACGTTCTCATCCGGAGTCGATTGCGTGGCTAGACGCCACGTGTGTAGTTGGAAAGCCATCCGAAACAGCGGGTTTTTTGTCCATGTTCTAGCAAGCTATGTATCCCACATACCCGCTTGAATAGGTTTATCGATGTGGTTTACGACTTGGTCCACCATGCCGAAGTCACAAGGGACGCAACTGTAGCAGCAGCATGGTTGGATGTGGCGGTGACGACATCAAAAACATCGATGCAAGACTGAATGAGACTGGAGCAAGCCGAGAGACACCCAGCCAGAACATCGCGTCCCCTAGCCGGACAAACGGAGGGTGGTGAGACGTAGGGTGAGGATACTGTCCGCCGATACATACCATCCAACAATCAGCCTCGTCACCTTGCGCATGGCCTTTTCATCTAGCGGCAACGTACTTTCAAGCATGCCCCTTCACACCAAGGCGCATGTCCATGGCGTCCGGCAGTTGGAATGATGTCACAACAACATGTCAACGGTCGCTCTTCATAGGCTTCCATGGCAGTTGCAAGTCGCAAAACTGTCAAAGCGACTAGCGGCACCATCCAAATGGCCCGTTCACCATTTGCTGAGCTGGCCAGGCAACTAGGTTTGGCATCACATATGGATGCCACTGCATGAACGCTTGCTAGGTCATGCCTTAAGATTGAGTGGGGGGTATTTCAATGCAACGATGATAACTCAGACATTGCGAAGACGGCCATGCAGATATTCGGTGTGTGGAATGATAGAAAGCCAAAGGAATGGAATATATTGAGAACAAAACATATCCCCATTTTCACACGGCAAAAGGTACGCTGAACGGATGAATGTTAAGTACAAAAGAAATCATGGTCTTGTTGTCATACGGTGTCGTGGGACTCGCGTATGTCCATCATGTGTGCATGCACAAAATCAAGTGCAAAGTGCAAAGTCTTAAACAAGTGCAATAAAGTTACCAGCTAACCCTTTCAGAATAAGAAATGAACAATATGCCGCCACATTGAGTCTCTGACATTTTAGAGGGGTACATAAGGAATATTGTTCAGAGGCAGGGACGACTCATGCTTATTGTTCTGGGCAAGGGACGGATGGGGCTTTTTGTTCTTGCGGAAGGGCGGATGAGGCTTATCATTTCAACGCATGAGCGGATGGGGCTTATCATTCCGACAGAGGGGCAGATGGGACTTTTGCTTCGATCTACAAGTGGATGGGGTTTTTTGTCCAAATCGAGGGGTATATGGGCTTTTCACCTTGTTTAAAAACTGGTGAATTATTGAGAAAGAAGATGAGCATGTTGTTTATTGGATTTTTTGCATGACCACAGCAAAGGCTGAGTAGGCCTTGCTATTGGGCTAAAACTCTAATGTGCTCAGTTAGACTTCTACAAATTGTGAAAAGTGTACAATGAAGAAACGGTTTAACTTCTTTTACCAGGGGATTTGGCTATATTATAAAAATACTAGAGCAAGTAGAAAGATGCTAAGTACAAGCCACACAACAGCTTTTGTATAACAATGTGTTCTGACTCTGTTCATGGCCTAAGCCGGGCGTAATGCATTGCCATGCTCCCAGCCTTGTTGCAAGTGTCTTGGCTTGTCTTGCGGGTTGACAGGCCTTCACAAAGTCAGTACGCCTCCTAGCCAAGTTGGTAGAACTGCCTGGCTCACTGGGTCAACGGAGGATAAATTAGGCAAGATCCTTATCTAATCACCACGTCTAAAGGCTCAATTCTTGAAGTGGTGATTGTACTTATCACTGGGATAGTCTAGAATATTCACTTATTATCATGACAGCTATCGGCCTCCTTTTATATTGTTGCTAAGCCTAGTACCATAGGCGAAGGTCCAAGCGGTCTAATTTGTAGTGGTCCCAATCTTCCCTACTACTGCATCATGGATAGTCATCTCCATGGGCCCATTGCTCATGTAGTTATTTGTGTATGAAGTCGTGCATGTGCTTGGCGACTTCCTTGCTACTTGTACAACATTGGATACTTGCCTAGTAGGGATGCTTGCTCCATATTGCCTCGTGCGAGGCAGTTGCCAAGTTTTCCATTGTTGGACAGTAACTTCAGCTAGGTGGCCGGAGTTTTTCCTCCATGATGCTAGACAAAATGAACACGTCTAGGTCGTGAACACGACTATTTGGACTAGAAACTAGACATTCTTCAGCCTGTACAGTGGGAAATCACCCCCTAGGAATTTTCTTGGTAAACCACCATTAGAAATCCGTAACTTGCTGTGGAAGGTTCTGAATCAGTATCCGACTGTACCAAACTAAACCATAAATCCAGCACGGCTATCATTGTACTCCAACACTCCACCTTGAGAGGTACACAGGTGATGATGAGCACATTTCACCCCAAAACTACTCAAGCAAAGAAGTCGATGATTTCTTTGGCTCCCATGAACCTCAGAAAGATGGGAGGGATGTCTGCTTCCGTTTCGGAGTTGTAAGGCACCATGATGAAGTTGGACAATTTTAATGGGCAAAAGAAAATTGGCTCCTCATTTATTCCGGCTCCTGGGTGCTTAGGAATGTTTTTTGGGTCCCTCCATGTGCCTATCTGGGCATGTGGTCTGCTATGTAGAAATCGCGGAGAGTTGGAGCACCTTCCCAATGTTTGCATGAATTTTATCATGCATTTTTTCAACTCTCGACCTCTCCGCCTTGTTTTCTCCAATGTTGGGTTCTCCATGCTCACAGGCTGCTCCTCGGAGACTCCAACTACTGTTGCAATGTCCAAGGTTGTTGTCTGCAGCTCTTTGAAATGCTAGCTTGCCGTAGGTAATTCCAATGATGATGCCCTCTGTTAGAAAAGAATAAGGCGAGCTCGCAGAAGAGGGCTGATGGCATTGAAATAATTTTCTGACTCTCTCCCCACTTGGAGGTGGAGTGGAGAAGGTCGTTTCTGCAGATCTGCAGCTCATTTGGTCGGATGCGCATGTAGTGTTACCATTTTGGAATGGTCATGTAGTTCAGTGCTTGCTTGGAGACTATCCCCTATCCCCTTCTCCCCCTTGGAAACACATTTTTTGCTCAGGATTTTGTCGCTTAGAGAGAATTTACTGTTGCACCTGTTTGGAGTCATCTATCTCCCCTCTCGCACTTCGCGCGGAATTCCTGAGCAGTGCAAGCAGGGTTGTTTTGGCAACATCCACTGGTAGTTGATACTGTAGTAGTGTAGAATATCTCATGGCTGGAAGTGGTCACGCTGGATGAAAGGACTTGGCCGCTAGCTTTGTTCTGTGTGTAGCTGCAGGCTTTCGTTCAGCTGCTCCTCTCACCCACTTGCTTTCGCGTCATGCACTACTCTAAAGATTTTCACTGCTTCCACCGGTCAGGGAGACGACGTGACCGCCGCTGACCTCCACGATTGCCGATTCGGCTGGCATGGAATTAGTCGTCCCATCTAGTTTCACTATCATGGTGAGTGCGCATATTGTTGTGTCAGAAGTTTGCCCGCATGGTCGTTTGCCGCAAAGGTCTACCGCGTTGCTTTTTGTTGTCTGCTGCTTCTTTTCTTTTTCTGCTGTAGGTATAGGGCAAGTGGAATCGTAGCTTCTACATTATAATGCCATGGGTTTTGTGGTACTGAGTTTGTTCGCTCCCGTGAGCTAACAATTGCTTGTGATAGCGGGCGATTGTGAGCCGCAAGCTCAACGTCGCATTCCGATGGCACCATTTGGTGTCTGCATTGTTGAATGCTCGTGCAAGCAAGCGGCCTGGTTTTGCTGATGTCTCTGCTTCAAGTGATGATGTCCTGCACCAACGGCGCGGTCAACCCGATTTAAACACATAAATCGACAGAAGCAGTTGTGGAAAAACAGCCACCAAAGGTATTTCAGCTCGTGCTACTTGCTGTTGCAGTTAAATCTAATGATGCTGCTAGTTTTTTTACATCACAAAGGTGCCCTTTCAAGGACAAATGGCTATCGGCCTCCACCTTAGCCGGTGTTGAGGGCCCAGTCATCTGTGCACCACAAACTTCTGCTTTTTTGCAAGTTTTCAGGTTCATCGCCCATTCCTTGAAGAATATGCTGCTTGCTTCTTGCTCCCATGTTGCAAACAATGGCATGATTCTGAGGCGATGATGGTAGAATGCGGCCGAGGCGCGCCGTGATGGTATCCATAGAAACTTGGATGAGTTTTTCAGTCTTCACCATCGCACTTCCCCTTAGTGCTCCACTTGCGGTTGAGTGCGCTTCATGCATCACGAAGCAACAGAGCAGGTCTTGCTACATGTCAAGCAACATGGTGTGCGTGCGTATTTTTTAATCTCTTGTGTCGATGAAGTTGTTCCTCTTTCGTTGGTAGTGCGAGAGTGCACTTGAGGTGAGTCTTTATTCCATGGCACATTTGTTGAAGATGTCTTTTGGAACACTCTTTGTCAGAAATCATGCTGCTTGCTCCAAACCAAGCACGTGCACAAGGTGAACTGTGCCGTCAAGGACCTTCCACCAAATCCTACGTGTGCATATGCTAATGTGTTTTTTTTGTCCTGAAAACTTTGTACAATTGGCAAGGTCGATTGCACACTTGTTTTCGACATAGATTTCAGTGGTACTCTTGCCGAAATCTGATGTTGTGAGGAAGGTTCCGCAAGTAGGTTACTCTCTGTGCAGTAGATGTAGCTATTACGTACTAAGCTTTGGTAGAACTGAGTGTGATAATTCTCTGTCGTTTGCTAGACCACGAGAAAGCTACACCGGATGTGAGGCACACAAAGCTGGTGGTGCTGCGTCGATCTTCCTTTGTGCCTCCAAAATTCGTGTCAACGTAGCATTTCAACTCCAAGTCCTTGGAACTGTCAAAGCACAATGATGTGTCTTTTGTTGCTCTTATGTACATGAGGGCACGATCGAGCTCTTTGCATTCCTGAGTTGAGCAAGTCTCATTCCCGCGTGCAAGGTTCCCCACTGCATACTGTAGGTCAGGATGTGTATAGCTTGTAGCGTGCATGACTAATCCAACTCTGTTGCAACAGTCTATTTCATTCCTCCCCCTTCCTTTGCAATATGTCCCCTGCTACTAGGTCTAAGGTCTAGGTACATGCCACTCTGGCACGTCAAAGCATTTAGAGAATTTGGTACAGTAGGTATCTTGGCTCTACTCCAAAATGTGCAAGTCTTGGTTGCGCTTGATGTTCATGCCAAGGTAGTAGTCAAAGGTTAGCATGAGGGTGATGTTTACCTCCTTAGCCATCGTTGTAGCCGTTGCTTGGATGAATTCTATCAATGGGCCAATGATGAGGATGTCGTCCATGTACGCGAGTGCGTAACAGTTAGGTTGAGGTTAAGGAGATGGCCCATCGAGAAACAGTCAGCCGCCGTAGGATGATGTTGTAGTGTTAAGGTTTTCCACCAACGCTTGCTACTTCTTGAACCAGAGGAGTGGGCTCTGCTTGAGGCCGTAGAGGCTCTTCACTAGCTTACAGTCTTCTCCACTACCGTTTTCATAACCTTCCGGCCATTTCAAGAACAAGGTAGTGTCCATCTCTCCATGCAAAAGGGCGTCCTTGATATCAAGCTGCTACACTGTGTACTCATCAACTGTTGCAAGCGCAAGCATGATGCGTGCTATTGTGTAGTGGCTCACATGCACGGAGGTTTCAAAGGAGTCCTTGCCTTCCACTTGCATAGAGCCTTTTGCCACCAGACGCACTTTGAACTTGTGGATGCTACAGCCAGCCTTTGTCTTGATCTGGAACACCCACTTTACCTCAACAGGTTGTGAGTGTGGTGGTGGCTCAGTGAGCTCCCTCATCCCCTATTCCATCTGATTGTTGTACTCCGCATGTAATTCTGCTTTCTTCTCTGTTGTATGTTCTTCACTTAGAGATTTTTCAAATGATTTGGGCTCTAGTGGGAGATTATTCACTTGGTGTGAAAGAAGTGCTACAAGGTGTGTCGTAGTAAATTCTACAAGGATAACCTCGTCCTTTTTATAAAGTGAGCATGCCGTGATGGCAAGGTTGTGCTCTGTCTCATCAACCCCTTTTTGCTATTATGTTTTTTGTTGTAAGTGGCGTGTCAAACATCGATCGCTCACAGCAACCGGTGGCTGTCCCTTCCTTGCCAAATGCAGACTATTCCGCACACCACCTGGACTTCATCATGTTGTACATAAACAAGCTTGTCATCCAAGGTATGGCGTGCAAGGTGGTGAGCGCGGAGATGACGCACACGCACACGCGTGTGCGTCATCTCCTTATGTGCTTCATCGAGATCCACGAAGGTGGAGCTGAGTCTGCTGCTCATTTCTCTTCCACCAGTGATTTGACGTAGGAGTCATAGAAAGTTTGTAGTTGAACAGGAGTTGTTGCACGCTTTTCCTCCCAAGATGCACGCATGAGATTCTTGAAAAAGAAGACGTCACCTCTGACGATAGTGCGCTATGAGTCCATTCCAAAGAACTCCCAACCTTTCATGTCGGAGCCTTGGCCAATGAATAGCCCCCACTATGCCTTGTTCGTCAGCTTCCTCTTTTCCTCTTTTGGTACATGAACAAGTGCCATGCAGCCAAATTTTTGTAGCGCTTTGATTTCAAGCTTGTCCCCATGCCAAGCCTAAAATGGTGTCGTTTTCCAACAGGGCTGTATGTGGTATGTTATTGTGCACCTAAACGACTTTCTTAAGCGTGTAGGGCGACCAACTATTGTTTAGCTGAGTACCAAAGAGCGTTAACTAGAGTATTTCTTGTATGGTGTGATCTGTACGTTCTATGACGCCATTCTTGTACAATTCATTGGCCACCAAAAATCGCTGCGCCCATGTCTTCGAGGCGAGACATGAAATCACAGCTGGTGAAGTATTCAACATTGTCAGAGCGTAGGACTTGTATCTTTTTCTTGCTCTGCCTGTTCACCATGGCCAACCACTTGACAAGGTGTGTAGGTGCCTCATCTCTTGTCTTCAGGGCATAGCACCAGGTGAAACCTGTTGCATCATCGATGAAAAGGAGGAAGTATCAATGACTTGAGTTCATTGTGGCCATTGGAAGTGGTCCACAAACATCCGTGTGGACAAATTTGAGCTTGTCAAAGATGCCACACTTGCTCATGGGAGGAAAAACTTGTCGTGGCAGCTTTGCATTTACACAGTTTCCGCAAGGGTCTGTTGTGCCTTTGCTCTCACAATGTTTCATGTTGAGTCCATCAACCTGTTGCTGCTTCTTCATGTTCCCAACGAGTTGATTGCTGATGTGGCCAAGTCTCTTGTGCCACATGATGTGTGCACCTGTAGACTTGTATAGACTTGCAGCTGTGAAGGGAGTCTCTTCAGCAGCTATGAAAGGTGGGCCGAAATCAATCATGCCATGTGGACAGAGATGTCCTTTAATGAACGTACACCCTTCATGGCTCCTCTTGGTGATAATGTCACCTTTGCTTGCAATGGGAGCCCCTCTCTTCATCATTTACCCTAGTAATAGAAGGTTGAAACTGATATGAAGGATGTAGAGAACATCTTTGAATTTCACCTGAGCTTCATTGTACCCTGTAAAGTCCACTCTACCTTTTCCCAACACTAGCACTTGTAGGTTTTCAGCGACGGTGAAGAAACCTTTAATTCTGGATTGGAGATCCTGGAGACAAGTCCTGTCAAAGGTGATGTGTGATGTGCACCCACTGTCGAGGTACCACACATATGGTGAGCGAACAAGGTCACTCCTGTGTGCATCCAAGAGCTGAACCACGGATGCTTAGTAATCAAACTCCTTGTTGCCTCCTTTTCCTTTCTTCTCAATCTTCTACTGAGATTCTTTTTCTCTGCCTCCATCCTCCCTTTTCTCTTTCCCTTTACCTCCTTGCCTTTTCACCTTTTAACCCTCCTTCCTCCTTGCCTGCTCCTCATTTGCAATCCTCTTTCTGCAATATCTTTGTATGTAGCCAATCTTCTTGCAATACTTGAATTCCACTACAGGCCGTAATCTTGATTGCTGGCCAAAGGAGTTGCGAGTGCAAGCGTTTATTGCAGAACGTGCAGATGAATGGGAGGATGTTGAGTTCATTTTTGGCTGGCTCTTCCACAACAATTGCGTTGCGTTGACGCGGCCAGCAGCTGCCATAGAAAAATGTGTGTTTGGAAGCATGCTTTCTTTGTCCTTGGTGAGCTTGTAGTTGTATTGCTCTATGAGTAGAGTCTTACACACGTACACCTCTCTCAGTTCAGCCTCTCGCTTGAACTTCAACACATGCCTTACGGTCTCCTAATCGCCTATAAACCTGTTGAGTGAGACGGTCACAAATACAGGCTCTGATATGGGAGCATTCGTTACGTCATGATGATCACATAAGGACTTAGCTTTGTTGATGTATTCTTCTACATTGTCAAAGTTGTTGGAGCTGATGTGTGATAGCTCGGTCAGGAGGTGAGACTTGAAGGTGGAGTCTCCCAGTATGAAGGCTCATAGCATACAGAACCAGGCATGATAGGCAGGTTCAGCCGAGTTCTCAAACATCTTAATCGCTTGTTGAATGCGAGGACTCAATTGATTGTCTAGAATCATGTATGTAGCTTTGGTGAAGTATGTGAAGTTCGACATTGCTTGTGGTGGCAATCTGTGTGGTGGAGATGAAAAATGCATGTTGTAGCACTCCCATAGGTAGTGAATCTGGACGACTTGCTTGAACTTGTGGACCAAGAAAGGAAGTTTCTTGCCATCAAATTTATTCATTTTGATCTTGTGCATCTGTAAGGATTCTACAGTTGCGGGCACTGTACTCTCCAGGCATAGAAACGGTGTTGTTGCTCCCGTCATTGTTTGCACTTGCACAGGGATTTGCTACGTGGGTATGACTAGACGCGGCTGAATGAGTTGCACTCTTTCTAAAGCTCTTACAGGTTGGGCCATATAGGCTTGCGGCATGGGTGCTGGTTGAGCCTCCTAATATAGTGCAATATGTGGCACCAATGGCACGTTTTGGGGTTGTGCCACAAAATCTTGTGGCATTCCTCCATTTGTAGATGCTCCATGTTGTACTAGCTGAGGGATAGCTCGTTTCAAGAGAGAAGCAGGACTTCCTTGAGGTAGATTTGCTAGTGATGCTTGTGAAGGCTGTTGCCATTGGATCTATTATTATTGTTGTTGTTGTTGTTGTTGTTGTTGTTGTTGTTGTTGTTGTTTTTGTTGTTGTTGTTGTTGTTGTTGTTGTTGTTGTTGNGTTATTGAGGTTGAGCATTTGGTGCTGCCAAAGCAGCATGTGACTATTGCAACTGCTATGTGTGTGATACTTGAGCAGCACGAGTGAACTGCTCTTGCTTTCAAAGGAGCTTGTGGGCTCCAATCTGTTGCCTTTATCCATCTCTCATGTGCTCCACAGCTTGACGCGCCAATACTTCTTTTTGCGCCATACGTTGTGCCTCTTTTGCCAAGCGTTCAGCCTCTGTTGCTTGGCGTTGTGCGTGATTAGTTATGTGGCATCCTTGCTCTTCACCCATGCGCAAACCATGCAAGGAAGACTCATTGTAATGCTAAGGAGAACCCTCCCTTGGGTTCTCAGGCTCCGTGTTACTCATGAGAACCTTTCTGCTTGTGCAACATGGAAGTTCAACTGTGAGGTGCATGAATCATTCGTGCTACTGCCACTCCCATGTACATGAGCGGTAGATAACGTCTCCAACAACCATATACTCACCAACAGCTGCTACTACGCTAGCTGAAAGCACAAACCCACTCTGATACCATGTTAGATTTTTGCACGACCATAGCCAAGGCTGAGTACGCCCTGCTATCGTGCTAAGGCATTGATGTGCTCAGCTAAACATGTACAAATTGTAAAAAAAAACTAGCAGAAGGAATAAATGGTTGAATTTTTTGGGGGGAATTGACTATGTGATGAAAACACAAGTGCCAGTACAGAAATACAAAGTACAAGTCTCACAGCAGCTTATGTACAACAATGTGCTCCGACTATGTTCCTGGCCCAAGCTGGACATAACGCATTGCCAAGCTTACCTTCTGGCACGTGTCTTAGCGTGTCTTACAGGTTGACATGCCTTCAAGAAGTCAGGAAGCCTCCTAGCCAAGCTAGTAAAATAGCAAGGCTCACTGAGTCAACGGAGGATAGCTCCTCTATGTCAGAAGGCTGACTTCCAGGGGTGGTGATTGAAACTGTCACCAAGGTAGTCAGAATGTTGAGTTGTTGTTGTGGCAGCTACTAACCTCCTTTTATACTACTGCTCAAATCAATACCATAGGCGATGGTCCCAGCGGTCCCAATTGTATTGGTCCCAATAATCTTGGCTACTACATCATAGGTATTGGTCCTGGCGGTCCCATTGCTGATGTAGTTATTTGTGTACGAGGTTGTGCATGTGCTTGGCGACCTCGTTGCTACCTGTAGAATTTTGCATAGCAGCCTCGTACAGATGATTTCCCCATACTACCTCGTGCGAGGTAGTTGCCAACTTCTCCAATGCTGGACAACAACCTGGGCTAGGTGGTCGAGGTTTTTCCTCCACGATGCTGGACTAATTGTACACGTCCGGGTCGTGAATACGACCATTTGGACAAGAAACCAGATATTCTTTGGCCTACATAGTAGAAATATCCTTGTGGGATTTTTCTCGGTAAACCATAGAACAAATTTGTAACTTGTTGTAGAATGTTCTAAATCAAAATTGGACTACGCCAGGCTGAAGCATAAATCCAACGCGGTGATCACTGTACTCTAACACATGTCACGATAACTACGCGGGCAAAAACTGAAGTTCTCGATGCATGAGAAGGAGATGCTTGTAGTCGTGCATGCATTCAAATCACGGCAATGCTACCTGGAATGCGAGGGATGCATTACTTGAATTGATGATCACACCTTGAAACATCTCAAGACCGAGCCAAATGTAAGTTGTCGACAAACTTGTCGGATGGAGTTCCTCGAGTCCAGCTTCATCCATGACATTGAGTATCAGCTTGAAAAACAGATCGGGTGGAATTTTTGAGTCACCGATTACATCTCATGGCTTAGTTGAACACGTTGCTTGTCGAACGAGACATGTACCTTGCGAGGCTGTTCACGAAGGGTTACGACGAGTTTGGCGGGTATAACAAGACTAATTTCTTATTCAATAACCCTTATAGGTGACAGTGATTCACTCCCTAGGTCATCTTACCTTCAAACAAGGAATTACAGCGGATGCTTTTGGAGGAGTGTTACGATACCGATCCAAGAGGGCACTTTGGCAAGGACAAGACACTGAAGAAGCTAGAAAAATACTACTGGTGGACAAGCCGGATACCAACATGGTGACCTTCTACAAATCATACGACAACTGTCAGAGACAAATATCTCCTCGCACGAGTCCACCGATTCTACTTCAATCCCTACTCGTTCTGACAGAACCATGGGCCGATATCAACATGGACTTTGTGACGCGACTGCCAGCTACTTTTGAGGGGTATCACGTCATCATCGTCGTGGTGGTAAAATGTTTATAATTTCATATTTATCCCGATCTCGACCATTGTATTCTAGAAGGAACGACATGGCTGGTTCTAAATCAGAACGTGCGGCTGCATAAAGTGAAGCGTACCATTAGTAGCAACATAGAGTGTTGCTACACTTGCCATTTTGGGCACGAGCTGATGACTTGCTAAAGTAGTTGGATCCATTAACTATAAACTCATCCTCAAAACCGATGGGCAAACAGAGTGAACAAACTTGATGCTCGAACAACTTCTTTGACCATTATGTGAGGCACACGTCACTAAATGGGCAGCAAAACTACCGACTACCGGGCTCGTATAAAACTCCGCCACTTCCACCACAACAGGTAAAACAATTTCTGAGGTCGTGCACGGCAAACTTCTCACCACATGGACTGGATTTCAGAGGAACATCCTTGCGGTCGACATTCACTACAAGGACTTTGCATGCATTTGGGAAGAAACACGGCAAATCCTTGCAATACTGTTTGTTGTTTGGAACCGTCTGAAATCGAGAGAATGCAAGCCTATTTGTTGCTTGATTTTGACTCCCTGATAGCATGTTGATCCATCGTATATTGCACAAGCACATGTACTTTGGGGATTTCAACAGGAACTTACCTGGATGAGACATCACACCTTCACCTCCTGGACAAGTGGACAAGGATACGGAATTCATATTGAGGATATCCTTGGACACCAATGCCATGGAAAAGCAACCAAATTCTTCGTCAAGTGGCACGACTACAACATTGCGTACAATTGTTGGGAGCCCTACAACAACCTTTGGGACATCAATCATTTGATCAACGGCTACTTTCATTGTCAGTGGCCTGTGTGTGCTTGCACGCCGGGACGTATCGGCTAAAAGTTGTAAAGGGGAATGTATTTCCTTACATTCATGGCCCACCGTGCAACAACATCAGGATTTTTCTTTGTTTGACTGAGGGCATTTTGGCCAACTGTTGTGACCTCCAGTGTCCCGTTTTGACGACTTCAACCAATTTCTCAAACTTACAATAGAAGTGTCATAAACAATATCAATGTTTCGATATCGTTTGGTGGACTTCTCGACGACGCTCAACTTTCATAAAGAAGTGTCAAGATATCATTGAAGCCCCCTAGCTATCTGGCGGAGCTTCTCAAATCCACTAATTACGGCGCGTCCTCACATTGGTGGCTCGACTCGATCGCCGATGCCCAAATTTTGCCTCATACTGATTCTTGACATTGTATGTATGCGTTTGACACACTCGACACTTTTCATCGAAGTACACTTACTCCTCAACGAAGATAATTCATTTGTCCCAAACACCGAATCATTTGTTTTTCACCTTATTCCTGTGAAACACCTACGTTCTGCTGAGCGTAACAACAACATGGGTTGTTACGATGAAGTTTTATTACACGCATGTGATGTCGGATTTGCTACCGTTTGTATATGTGCACATTGTCTAGTTAGTGCGCGTGGATTATGTCTTCATTGGTTGCAGAGGTGCACTTCACACTTTCCTCTTTGCAAGCTAGGAGGTTGGTCTAACTTCAACCGTTGGCTTGTCGAAAACGTTAGCGTCGTAAGATCGCGGTGGGCACACAGTGGGCCTCCAACCCGGCGGGCCACGAATAGCTCCACTGCGTGCTACACGCACAACCAGGCATTCCACCAGAGGCCACCCTGCCTTGGAGTACGGTGGGCTCCAATGGAATTTTTTGCTCGACATCGCCTGTTAGCAGCAAAACAGTGAAGTTTTGAAAGTTCAACCGGTCATCGCATAGGTGCACCTACTGATTTTGCAAGTTTGCTAAGCTTTTACTAGCATTGCTCATGGAATTTTTGATTTTAAGGAAAATGGGGACTACTGCGCGCCCACCGGAGTCCAACCGAGGTGGCCTTCATCCAGACATGTTTATCTGTGCGATAAAAAAAATCTCTCCCGCCAACATTTTTAGTGGGCTACCGGTTGAAGTCCGACCAACCTCTAGGTTGCGTACGCTCAAGCTGACTTGCGCCGATGCAGCGCAAAAACACTGGTCGAGGAACAGGGTTGACCTGGGGGGGGGTTCCAAAACTGACCAATTGGTTTGTAGTTGGTTTTGCGACGTCGGTAGCAGCCATGGCGAGCTGTGGCGTAATGGCCGACTACCTCACTAACTGGCCGTCTAGCGTGCAAGGACGTCGCGATGGCGGGAACGAAAATTGACGTGGTCGAAAACCACGTCAATTTTCAAAACCCAAAACCACCATTTTAGTTGAACTAAATTGACTAAATGCCCGAAGCGCCTCAGACTAAGACTCAATAGTTAGTCTTTTTCCGCATCAAATGATTAGTGCATCTCTAGCGAAATCGCGGGAAAACGGCCATAACTACTAGTTCAACTAGGGGCCGGTTCTGAAATGGACTAAAATGGTTTGTAGACTACAAGTTTGAGCGCATAGACTAAATGGTTGACCGCGCGCGCGAAATCGATAGTCTAAATGGTTGGACTAAATAGTTGATGCATGTTTTCGCGCGGTTAGTAGACAATGGACTATTTTGTTGAACTACGTAGTTGATTTCATTGTTTTCCTCGAGAGTTGAACCTAAATGGCTACTTCTAATGTGCAACACGTGTCAGTGTCAGCCGCATCGCTATCCCGCGGCGCAACGGCTCGAATTCCGTCACTTATATTGTTCATTTCTGGGCACAATGTTCATTCGTCACTTGTCTTCACTTTTGGGGGCACCTTCCCACCATGGATTCAGTACAGCATCGTGCAGCGGCACGCCGTGCTCGTGTCCGTCACCTCGAGAACATCCACTCTCGGTTCCTTGAACTCATCCGAGAGCTCATCACGAGTCTAATAACATCAATTTTCTCTCGCGTGAACCGTTGGCGCATGCACGATGGCTCATTTACCGGTCAAGCGTGGCTTGAGGAGCTTCGGGGAGGGCATCTGCTGTGATTGTACAACATGGCGTGGCATCCTCGCGGACTTGACAACGCGTGCGTCTCTACGCAACACTCAACTGTAAGTAGACGAAAAGCCGTTTATTTGGCTGCAATGTGTTTGTCACGGCATGTCCATTCGGCAGCTCATGGAACGTTTCCAGCGTGGTGCAGCTACTATTCACCGAGTGCTACGCGAGGTGGTGGATGCGCTCATTGAACTCGCGCCCATTGTCGTTCGACAGGCTCGCATAGGAGACCCACCGTTTTCGGCGTGGGAGCGTCGTCGCGATTACTTACCTTACTTCAAAGACTGCGTTGGAGCCGTCGATGGCACGCATGTGCCAGTTGTTGTCACCCGCATCACAAGACCTGCGTACATAAACCGCCATCAACAGGTGACGCAGAACGTCCTCGCAGCATGCAACCCTGATCTACGGTTCACGTTCATGACGGTGGGCTGGGAGGGCTCCGTCCACGATGCCCGGATGTTCTCCGATGCACTTCTAAGAGGCTTCCGTTTGCCCGCTGGCCTATACTTACTGGCAGATGCAGCGTTTCCAGAGGGGTTCGGACTCATGCCACCGTTCCGTGATGTGAGGTACCATTTGCAAGAGTTCGGTCCTGGAGATCGGCGACCATCGACCCCGCAAGAATTATTCAACCATCGTCACGCTTCCGCACGATCCTCTATCGAGCGGGCGTTTGGGCTCCTAAAAGTCCGTTCCGTATTCTACAGGCTTTGCCGTCTTATGACAAAGAATTCCAAAGTCGACTTGTGTTTGCATGTTTTGCTATGCATAACATGATCCAGGAGCGGCAGGACGTTCATTTTCCAGGGTGGACGGACAGATTGCCACCGTTGGAAACCAGGATTCCGGTTCGTGTTCGACCAAGTGGTAGACAACAAAGCGACATTTTTACGCGCACTCGTCGACAGAACATTGCTAAGCACATGTGGAGAGATTATGTTAATGATGATGACCCGTGAATTGTTTTACTTGTGTCCTTCATTGTGGAAATGTTGTAATGACCGAAGATATGCGCGTATAATATCTCAAGTAAACATGAAATGACATTGATGGAACCTTACAAATCATTTACATGGAAAGATCCTTAGTGGCATTGAGGTCCGCAACGGCATCCACGCTACCACCATTACCGGCACACATCTGGTTAGCACCCTGCTTCTCCCACTCCTCCATCCCCTCCTCTTCGTTGTCATCCTCGTCCTCGTCGTCACCCTCGTCCTCGCGGTCACCATCGTTGGCGTGAGCATCGTACCCTGGTGTTCGACCGAGGAGCAAGTTGAGCACCCTAGCACGTTGGCCACGCTTAGAATACACGTACAGAGTGCACATCTTCTCATCCTTCTGCAGAACCTTGAGCAACACAAGCTTATCATCGTCAGTCATGCATGTATCCTCGCTACCATCCTGTACTGCCATGGCCCATGGGGTTTTTGGACCATCGTCCTTAATGACACACTCCAGACGGCCTGCGGACTTGACGAGTTCAGCAACTCTATCGACGTTACGATCAAACACTTTGCGACGTACGACGCGGACGCCATCACCACCATCAACCCCCTTGTCTTTCTCTCCGAATTTACGTGCTTCTTCTGAACTAAAAGCATTACCCCCCACAGCCTTATCGTCAATCCACAGGGCTGTTGCTAAATCGAACCATGGAAGATACTTGCCTTAGAGACGTGCAGCGGTGGGATTGGTGCGGCGCAAATCATCCCATGCTTGCGGCTCAAGCTCAATGGTGCATCGGATGCGGTCAAAAGTGTTTCCACTTTTACCGACGATCTCGTACACCATCCGCCACTGCTTAGCAAGATTGTTGCAGCGGTACTTCACCTACTCCACTGTCGGTGCATCGACGGGGAAACGTTTGGCTAACTTTGGGGCGACCACGCCGTGCGTCTTCGTCTGCCAGCCGCGGATGTCTCGGTACTCGCCCGCATACTCCACCGCAAGCTTGAGGAGCGCGACGTCCTTCTCGTGCGTCCAGTATCCCTTGCCGAGCCGGCCACTCGAATCGGCGGTCGCCTTCGACGCAGATGGGGTCTCCGACATGGGAACGTTGACACTCGGGGCTTGACTCGCGGTGTCGGTCGTGTCGATCACTGCCGCGTCCACTGCCGGCTTCGCCCGGATAGCTGGCGCGTCCATGCAGCCATCATCCCAAATCGGCGGTGAAGGCACGTGCAGACCACGGCGGCAGCTGCGTCGTTGTTTCCGCTGACAGGGGTACGGTTGAAGTTGTTGCTTGCCACGGGTGGTGGAGCGGCACTGAACGACCCCATGTGTGAGCGTTGACGCATGGCTTCATTCACTTTGCGTTGGAGGTTGCGCACCTGACTCGTCCAAGCGTGCACGGACACATAACCTTGGGGTGCGGATTCTGGAGCGGACATGGCTGCGGAGGCGGCCAGTGTGTACGATGCGCTGGAGGAAGAGGTAGGACGTCGGAGGGAACCCATGGTACTTGTCTGGCAAGTGACAAGTGGCGAATGCGTAGTGGAAGTGACAAGTGGTACACAGGTACAGAGCACTATGTACCCAACATGCACAGTGACGACGAAACAAGCGGCTCGTCCGAGAGGCCGAGGCGGCACGTCGCGCCGGCACGCAGGTTTGAATCTTCGAACTTCAAACACTCAAATCTACGAAGACACCCAGGCCACAGATGGGTCAATCTACACCGCTCTTTTCAGTCACGACTAAAACCTTCAAAACCTGTTAAAAACCAACTATTTAGTCCAATTAAATGAGGCAATTCGAATATTTAGTCGATTAGTTCGAACTAAATAGTTGAAAAGTCGAGTCGCGAGGCACTTCAACTATTTTGTTCATGGCAAAAAGGAGGGAACTGGGCTGGCGACGTCGCGAGCCCTTCACAAACCAGACAGCCAACCTACGACGCTACCGGCCACTTCCGCAAGGGCTCGCAGGACTTGACGGCCTCGATTCTCGCTTTCGTCGGTTCAACTACAAACTATTTAGTCGATTTCGGAACCCCCCCTAGTTAGTCGTGCTGCAAACCTACTAATTAGTTAAGCGCACAAATCGATAGTTCGAAACTCAAACTAATGTAGTCAGTTTCGGAACCCCACTAGCAGCATCAGGAACATGCACCAGCAGCAGCAGCATCAGCATCAGCATCGGCAGCAGCATCAGCATCAGCATGAGCAGCAGCACTTGCAGCACAATGTGCAGAGTTCTTGTATCACGCCAGGATTTGTCCTCGAGGTTAGCCGGTTGAGTTATGGCGTAGTGGCGGCTGAATCTGGTCACGTGGATCGACGGCGAGCACGATCACCCGTTGCCAGTGCGATCAGGTGTGAGCGACGTTGTTGGCGACTCGCCATGGCCAAAACTGGCCAAAATGGCGAGATTGACAGCATCGGCGAAACCGGCGGAGCTGTCCACGACGACGACGCGACCGCTGCCGCTCTCTCTTCCCCTGGTGCTTCCGCGCAGCAGAAGAAAAGGGACGCCGTGCTGCACCGGCTCGACGAGAGGCGCAGTGCGCGCAGGCAGCAGCAAAAAGACGGCCGCGACGTCGGGTCAGGAGTAGGAGGAATAGAGTCTGTGGCCGCCACGTCTGCCGAAGTGAGGAGGGTTTTTGGGGAGAGGCTAGCTGCGGCCCACGCGCAGCTTGCTTCGTTGGCAGCCCCTCACAGCAGGACCGGCGGGGAGGGTCCCGGAGCACCAACAGGACAAGTGGTCGGCGATTCCTGCATTCCTGGACCTGAACCCGGAGCCTCCCCAGCCCAGCTGGGTTGCGGTGTGCAGCAGGGCGGGGAGAGGGATGGTGGAGGGGCAGCAGGCCCCGCTCCTACTCCTAGCCTGCTTGGCCCCGCAGCTCAGTCTGCCGATGGACGTAAGGGGGCCGCTGCAGTATCAGCAGGTGCTGCAGCAACAGCAGGACAGGTGACGTGGGAGGGCCTGCAGCAGTCTGTGGGCGAGTTGGAGCGGATGGTGGCTTCCTCTGCTGCTGCAGTAAGTCGGCGCGATGCGGAGGAGATGCAGCAGCAGTTGTTGGAGCTGCAAAAGCAGATGGACAGCACGCGTGCGTTGCAGCGTTCACAGCAGCCCCAGCGGAAGTTTAAGTTCAGCAGCAGTAGCGGCGGACGCAGCAGCAAGCCGATGCCCCCTCCGTCTGCTGCCAGTCAGGCTGACGCTGCGGTCGGCACGACCTGCAGCAGCAACAGCAGCAGAGTGAGCGGAGTCAAGCAAGGAATCGAAGCAGGCGCCAAGGAGGGCCGGATGCTGGCGGCTGCATCCTCAACCCTCCCAAGTGTGCCCACCCTTGGCTGTGAAGCCACACGCCTCATCATCAGCGACCGTTCGGGCGAAACCATTGCCATTTCCATGGCCGGTGACGGCGGCCAGGCACGCTCTGCTGCAATGGCATCTCACAGCTCAGCATCCCCAACTGTGACGCCTACAGGCTCGGCATCGCCACCGACCGTGGTCCTCAGCAAGCTGAGGCATTGCTCCATCTCGCTCACTGGCGTTGCGGGTGCGCTTACGGTGCGTGAGGTGGAGGACTGCCAGTTGTGCGTGGGCCCAGTTACAGGGGCCGCGCACATCAGCAACGTGCGACGGAGCACGGTGGAGGTCGCGGCGCGGCAGCTGCGCGTGCACTCGTGCGCCGACGTCATCCTGAAGGTCCGTAGCACCAGCAGGCCCATACTGGAAGGCTGCATGGGCCTGCGGATGGGCCCGTACACGTTTACCTACGAGAGTGTGGGGAGCGATCTGCGTGCTGCCGGGCTCGATTGCGACACGGGCATGTGG
>SZWC01010428.1:36763-48492 GCA_023375785.1 Penium margaritaceum | reverse complement strand
GCGGCTGGCAGCTGCTGCTAGCTGCTGCTGCTGCTGGCGGCTGCTGCGGCTCGCTGCAGCCCGCTGCTACTGCTGCACGCTGCTACAGTTGCTGCGTGCTGCGGCTGCTGCCTGCTGCTGCTGCGGGCTGCTGCTGCTGCTGCACGCTGCTGCTGCTGCTACTGCAAGCTGCTGCTGCTGCGGGCTGCTGCTGCTTCGGGCTGCTGCTGCTGCTGCACGCTGCTGCTGCTGCTGCACGCTGCTGCTGCTGCTGCTGCTGCAAGCTGCTGCTGCTGCGGGCTGCTGCTGCTGCTGCTGCGAGCTGCTGCTGCTGCACGGTGCTGCTGCGAGCTGCTGCTGCTGCGGGTGGTGCCAGTCACTGCACCTGGGTGGCGTCGCCGTGTGCGTCGTCGCCCACAGAAGTCAGACACCGCCTGCCGCTCACCTCCTCGCGTCACGCGTGGGGGTCAGTGCTGCCGAAAAAATTTCGGCAGCATTTCCCCTGGCCCAGTGGCCGTGGGAAAAATTCTGACGCCGCCACCAGGAGGGTCAATGCTGCCGGAAAAAATCCGGCAGCATTTCCCCTGCACTGGCGCGTATGGGGGTCCGCCGGCGTTGTCTGGCACCTGTTCGCCAGTCTTCTGCTGCTGCTGCTACGCTCTGGCTCTGATACCAAAAAAGGAAACTATGCAGCGTGTTGGGGCAGCAGCGTTGTTGATGTAGCGTGCGGGCTTCCACGCTCGTTGCTTAGGTCAGCTGCCCCCTCAGTCTGCTGCTCTAGAGTCTAAGTCTGGAAGCTCTGGGTTTTGTTACTCAGAAACGCGCGCGCCAGAGTTAGCGCCAGAAAGCAGCTGAAAACTGACAATGACTGATTAGTAATGAAGAATGAACAACAATGGGAGACCCCTCCAAGTTCTAGGCCCCCCCCCAGCTCTGTAGAGCTTGTTACTCAGTTCAACAGCTAATCAGAAAATAGCTCAGTTCAGGCTGGCAGGTTTTCTCGGTGAGGCCTGCCAGGCAGCCGACAGCCCAAAACCCGGGCGTCATCCGTTTTGCCTGAAAACTGGACCATACCATAATACCGCCGCTGCGAACGCAGCCGTGCGGTCAGAATCTGCTAGAAAAATAGTAGCAAGGAGGTATGGCAGCCTAAACACAGATAGTGCCTACAACGGTTTGTGCTGCCAATCAGGGCCATGCAACATGCAACTGGGACCCTAGGTAGTGCATGACGACGCAGACTCAATAGGACGCGCTGGACGCATGCAAGCAGGAAATGCGGTGTCAATGACCGCCGACAGCGCGACCGCCGAGGAGGCCTGCCGATGGAGCTGAGCGCGTCGCCTGAGAGAGGAGGCTCCAGCGAACTGCGAGAAGACCTCAGCGTACGTCGGCTCCACCTGACGACACTCCATCAGCGTCGCGTCTCGCCGTCAGTCATCTGCACGCCGATGTACACAAGCCGGGAGGACACAACAGAGCACAATGAGAGATATGCAAAAATCAACAAGTACCAACCCACATGATGGAGTTCACGCGTCGCTCCACCAGATCACGAACGAAGTGATGCTCGACCGCAATGTGCTTTGTGCGAGCATGAAAAACACCAGAGTTCTCCGTAATGGCGAGAGCACTCTGGTTGTCGCAAAGCAGCACAATGGCGGGTACTGACTGCCCAAGCTCAAGAAACAAGCGTTGCAGCCAACCTGCCTCAGCAGCCCCTACGCCCAAAGCCACATACTCTGCCTCCGACGAGCTACGTGCGATGCAGCCCTGCTTCCCGCTTGGCCAAGACAAAGCGGTACCACCGAGCAGAAACACGTAGCCAGTGTGACTGCGCCCATCAGGGCTCCAAGCCCAGTCGCTGTCAGTATAGCCGTCAAGGACCACCGAACACTGCCGACGAAAGCAGAGTCCGAGATACGGCGTGGAGACCACGTACCGTACTTCTCGCACAGCCGCGTGAAGAGCTCTCGCACGTGGAGCCTGCGAGAACTGAGCGAGGAGGTTGACGACGAAAGCGATGTCGGGACGCGTGGTAGTGGCCAGGTACATCAGAGATTCGATAAGACGGAGGTACAAGGTCACGTCCACTGTCTCCCCCAGCTGTGTAGGGTCATCCACCTTCAGGGCATCCTGCCCATCAGGTGTGAGGGGTGTGGAAGCGGTGGGCACTACAGCAAGGAGATCGCTAAAGCGCTCCCCCACGACTCATGCGTATCGGGCGTGATGTAGCAACAGTGTCCGATGTCTGCAATCTCGCACGATCTCCATACCAAGAAACACCGATGCAGGACCGAGGTCCTTCATCCTGTAGGCAGTCTGGAGGACAGCCTTCGACTCGTTCACGACCTCCAGGGACGGAGACGCAATCAGAAGGTCATCAACATAGACCATTATGGCGGTGAACCGCTCGGGTGTCGGTAGGATGAAGAGCGAGGGGTCTGCCTCGCTCTGTACGTACCCTGCGCGAGTCAAGGTGCCAGTGATCTCTCGATTCCAACACCGTGGAGAGTGCTTGAGGCCGTACAAGGACTTGCGCAAGCGCCAGACCTTGTCACCTTCCTCAAAGCCTGGTGGCTGAGCCACGTAGATCTCCTCATCCAGAGAGTCATGGAGGAACGCGTTGTTCACATCCATCTGGTGTAGTTCCGAGTCATGCTGAGCCACTACACCGAACAGAGCTCGAGCTGAGGTCATGCGGCCCACAGGGGCAAAGGTGTAAGTGTAATCAACTCCCTCAATCTGAGAGAACCCCTTGACGACCAAGCAGGCCTTCTAGCATTCCAGTGAGCCATCCGGCTTCACTTTCTTGCGAAAGACCCACATCACCTGAATCGCCTTCCTCCGAGGGGGAAGGTCGACCAGCTTGTAGACTCTGCGCTCTCGGATAGCGTGAAGCTCATCCTCGCATTTAGCTCGCCAGGCATCAGCATCCTGCGATGAGAAAGCCTCCCTCAATGTGCCCGGGTCAGGCGCCATAGAGGGGGAACTCTGCGTGGCAAGTGCACACGCCTCAGTGTCAGGCCTGACAGCCACGAGATCAGCTGCTGCGTCACAGGCGATATGGAACTCGCGAGTGACCAGGTCGTGCTGTATGTAGCACGCTGGGTGTACCTCTGAAAGCTCAGTGCGGACACTCAGGCCTAAGGCCTTTGTGCC
Source organism: Penium margaritaceum (assembly GCA_023375785.1). Taxonomy (NCBI): domain Eukaryota; kingdom Viridiplantae; phylum Streptophyta; class Zygnematophyceae; order Desmidiales; family Peniaceae; genus Penium; species Penium margaritaceum. Next base: position 45,351 of record SZWC01010428.1, on the reverse strand, counting down.
CGGATCACCGCTCGCGATGCTGCGAGAGGAACGCCTGGGTCGGGGACCCGAAGCTCCCTGAGCTCCGGAATCCAGTGGTTGAAGGCGACCACCGGGCTCACAGGAGTAACCGGAGGTCGAGGGGCGCACCTCACGCTCACGAACTGGTACGACCACAGGGATAGGTACGGCCACAGCTGGTGAGGGCTGAGACGAGGCATCCGGAGATGCCGTGTGAGGAGATGCGTGTGTGGGGGACATAGAGCTGGGGGTGCCTGCGGGCAAGGCTGGCCCGGACACTGAGACAGGAGTGTCAGCCAACGTAGGGACGGGAGTGGGCTGGACTGGGTCAGACGCCGGAGCAGGCGTGCCAGTAGACACAGGTGGTGATGCAGGAGGAGGCGTGAGAGCAGCGGTACCTGTGGGGTGTGAAACAGGCTGAACGGGCGGGATCTCTGGACCAACGGCAATGATAGCCGGATCATCAAGTGCTGGAGACCAAGAGGGGACTTGAGCGGACCCATCAGCCTGACAAGGAATGGTCGCTGGCGGAGAAGTCTCCCCCATCCACTAAGGACCCTCACAGGAAGGGACATGGGCTCCAGAGAGGGCTGTGATCGAAGTCAGATCACGGTATGTGAGTGACTAAAAAAACAGCGCGTCACGAGACTCAATGACACGATGGCGAGTGGGGTCCCAAAAGCGCCAGGCCTTCGACCGCGGGGAGATGCCGATGAAGGCACACAAGCGACCCCGAGGGGAGACCTTGGACCCCTGCTGGTCCTCCGTGTACCACACGGAGGCCAGGGAAACCCAGACGTGAGCGAGACGAAGATCAGCACGGTGGCCAAACCAGAGCTCGTACCGTGTAACATGATCTGGAAGCGGACCATGCAGGAGGCGGTTCCAGACCCAATTCATGTAGGCGAAGCCCTCGAAAGCGAAGGACTCCGGGAGACCGCACTCAGACCGCATGGCGCGGACCGCATCCTCAGATACACCGTTCTGCTGTGGGGTAGCAGGGGCGGAGACCTGGTGAAAAATGTCGTGCTCTGCAAAGATGGAGTCCATCTCAGCGAGGAACTCGCCGCCGCGATCCGAGCGAAAGGTATGTAGCGTGTGGCGAGACTGACGCTCATCCATCACGAGCCAAAGCCGAACTGCAAGAGCGGCGTCGCTCTTCTGTCGCAGACTATAGACCCATCGCATCCGGGTGAAGTCATCAATCAGCGTCGGAACATACCGGCCCCTGTCGGACAGGGACTCGACTAGGAGAGGACCGAGCAGGTCCGAGTGGACCAACTCGAGAGGCCTCAACGCTCGGGAATGCGAATCAGGATAAGTGCACCGGTGCATCTTACCCTGAGCGCAAAAAAGACAGTCGGTCTTGGGTGGCTTCTCGAAAGAAGCCACGTCAAGGCCAAGAGCGGGCTGTGTCCAAATGAGCTTCGACACAGTGTCGGAGCCCACGTGACACAGACGTCGGTGAAACAACCGCTGGTGTTCCGGGGATAGAACACCAGTGACAAAAACGCGACCAGAGGAGGAGGGAGAGCAAGGGGAGGAGGGCCGAGCAATGCGGTACAAATCATCTACGACTGAAGCACGCAGGACAATGCTACGGGTGTCAAGAGCAGTCACAGTCGCTAAATCAGTGGTATGCTCAACGGAGAGACCCATCAGAGTGCAGGCACGCACAGACAGCAGACCGAGCTCAAGACCAGGCACAAACAACACGTCAGAGAGATACAGGGGGCCAGACGGACCATCAAAGCATACAACCCCAACGCCGTGGACCGGTAAGGACTGACCAGAGCCTGTACGAACAGAACGGACAGTTATGACAGGACCATGTACCACAAAGTCACTACGACGACACGTCATGTGATGGGTGGCACCGGAATCGATGATCCAAATGCCACCGGAGTCACGACTGGTGGACGTCACTGTACAACAAGAAATGGAACACTCGGCATCAGAGGGACGCTGAGCCATCAGTGGGAAGGAACGACGTACATCACGAAGGTGAGACTCATGAATCCAGTCAGTGCAGTCAGGCCGAACATCATCACATGCGGACTGTGCTCCCCCACACGTGTCATCACGAGTCATGAGGACGGACGAACAAGCAGTCTGTGATCCACTCGACGATGACAACACACTCGCACCTCCCTGAAAGCGAAGCGCCAGAAGATGACGAAGCTTGGCGATGGTGCGATCACGTGGGTCGGGATCACTACTGCTCGCTGGTGAGGACACAGGAACAGCTGCAGTCGTGGTCACCGCGCGTCCTAAGGAGTGTGCGGGCGATGTGCCGGACGCGGTACGAGCAGCATGGGCAGCCTTAAGTCCACGAGTGATGCGCTCCCTGTCAAGCGCCTGCTGGCACTCAGTGTAGCGATGGGCACCTCCACAGTTGTAGCAGTGCACAGAACGGCCAGTGCTACCACCGGATGACGGCTGCTGCTGACCTGATCCGTGCTTCCTATTCTTCTTCTTCCCCTGGGCAGCTGCTGCAACGCCCTACGTCTGCGTGGGTGTAGACGAGGTCGAAGAGGAAGAGGAAGATATGTTGTGATGGAAGTGGATGAGGGTGACCTTAGGAGGGAAGATGGTGGTCATGCGAGGACTGCTGCAGCGAGGGAAGTCTCCTGATGCGCTACTGCTGCCTCGCGGGCCGATGCCACCGGAAGGAACAGCTGATGCGCCCAAGGGAGCAGCTGTAGAGTGGCTGAGAAAGGCTCGAGAGTAGCATCGCTGTACCGTGTGAAGATGTCGGTGTACTCCAGGCGAACTCCGAGCATGATCGTCCGAAGTGCCCACAGCTGTGTGCCCCTTGAGGTCCCCAGATGCGTGTAAATACGCATGGTACGTTGCCAGTTATCCGCCGCAGCTTCCGCTGGTCCCTGACGGAGCGAGTGGAGAGCACGAATGTGTGACGCATGCGTGGCGTGTGTCTCTGCGGCCAGTAGGGACAACGCCAGATCCTAGCCTCCACGAGGATCAGCTCCGGTGCCTCCGCCAGCCTCGCCAATGAAGGGGCAGAAGTCGACGACGGTCTCGCATGGCATGGCATAGAGAAGTCCTCGCATGACCCGGGCTGCTGTCAGCACCTGTGTTGGATCTGTAGACTGGTATGGGCTGTGGTAGTAAGGCCACACTCCCTCGGAAGTGGCCCACACCTGAAACATGATCTCCCAGCAGTCAAATCCATCCTCGCTGATGTAGCGTGGAGGTGGTGCCTCAAAGTCCTTTGGCTGCCGCTCCGTGGGGAGAGCAACCGCAGGCTGAGGAGGGCGAGGGACGGGGAAAAATCCTGGAAGGGGGTGATCACCGGGGAAGTCAGGTGACGATCGTATCGGGGACACGGGTGGAAGTCGGGTACCCGTCTGCAGCTGACGGAGGTGCTCCAATAGAAGACAAATCTCTCGCTCCTGGGAGTCATCCTCGAAGCCTGGCATGAATGGCTCGTCATCAAGGAGGTCCGCAGGTGGTGGTGAAACCACACCAGGAGGTGAAGCAGACGGAGCACCTGTCACGGTCGCCTGGGCCGAGTGCTGGGTGGAGGCGGCAACGCCGGCAGCTCCCTCAGAAATCCGCGAAGGAGCCGTGGACTCAGCACGTAGAAACTTAGTCAGCGTGCGGATTGCGTCAGTCTGCTCTTGCTGCAGACGACGCATCTCCTCCTGCTGGCTGCGTAGGTCCGCAATGGCCTGTGAGCGAGGGCTCAAGACCCCTGAAGAAGAAGAGGAGGGATCACTTGGTCCCTTGTCCTTGTCGTCTGGCGAACTCATGTCGCCGCTCACTATGGGACGACAGGTCAAGTTTGTCGGATTTCAAAACCGTCTGCGTTTCTCGACGAGTTGAAACCCTGGCAACTTTTGACTTTCCAGGTGAAATTTTGGCTAAGTATAATGCTGACGTCAGCAAGTGGTTGCTGATGTCAGCACGACCTGATGACGTCAGCAATCAACAATGCTGACGTCAGCTCGACCCCTTTTTTTTTTCTTGTCACGGTTCTGCGCGCGCGTGGAGCCGCTTCGCGGTGGCACGCGGCAGCTCCGCGGAAGCTACGCAGCAGCTTCCACCCAACTGCTGCTACAGCTGTGCTGTTAGCTGCAGCAGCAACTGCGTCGCTGCGTGTGCAGCGGTGGCAGCAGCGGCTGCGCGGCTGTTGCTGCTGCTGCGTGCTGCGGCTGCTGCTGCACGCTGCAGCTGCTGCTGGCTGTCGCCAGCGCGCTATACTGCTGTTGTCGTTGCTTCGCTGCTGCTGACGCCGCGACTGCCGCTGCTGCTGCCGTGCCGCTACCGCCGCTGCCGCTGCTGCTGCCGACGCTGCTGCTGCGCTGCTGCTGCGGCCATTGCTACTGCGCTGCAGCTGCCGCCGCCTCTGCTGCTACGGCTGTGGGGGGGCGGCTGCACGCACTGCAGCCCCCACACACCTCTGCGTGGCGGTACACGCCGCTGCTGCTGCCTCTGCAGCTACGATCTCACGTGTTGGGTGGAGTGCGTTGACGGCGACCGGCCGTCTCCAACAGACCCCAGAAACTCTACTGTAGCGGTGACTCTCACTGCTGCTGCTTTGCTGCGTCTCTGCTGCGCAGCTCAGTGAGAACTGTCTCAGTGCTTTGATACGATGAGAAAGTGCGTAGAAGCTTCCTAGCAACACAGCCGCTGACCAGGCGTCATTGCCTGGTCAGACGGTGACGACAGTCACAGGTCGTACACACAACGGCAAGGGTTTGGCTAGGAGACACAAGACACAGTGTCAGAATGCTTCAATATAGCATATGCAGAGAGAAATGACAAATGACAGGTCCAAGGCATAAACACCTGCTGCGGCGCACGGCGGGTGTCGCATGCGGCAGTCCAAGAGCTGTCCTAAAACCGGCCCAAAACCACTGTTTTGGCCGTAACTCCGCGCACACATGTCAGAATGCTACGTCGTCTGAACCTAGACGAGCAGAATCAAAAGACGAACGCTACGACTGGTCACATGCATGCATCCATCGACTGACAGTGAGCATACAATGCAAAAACATGCAAATAGGCCTCATGGCCAGTCCGCCAAAAGACGCCTGCAAGACGTATAAGACACAACAAAGAGTCCCGGTGGCATCTGGGGCTCTGGAACAGTGGTCGGTCAGCTCCAAGCGGGTAGACCGCCGCCTGTTGTCGCGCCGGTGTCACCAGGGCCGCCTGCCTCAGGGATCTGCACGAGTATGGACACGTCCGAGTGGTCACAGTAAACTGTACAGGAACGGCACAAAGCACAACATGTGGGTGGTTGGATGGGATGGCTCGAGGGTCGGAGACCTGCAAGCACCGCTGTTTTGGCCTAGTCAGCCAAGGATTCCGTCAAGTCCGTTACATTGGCATAAGAGCTCAAGGGCTCGGAACCCACGTTGGGATGATCGGAGATGTTGAGGCGGCTCTCACTCGTAGTGAGGGGAGAGTGTAGCGTGGCAGAGCCAAGCTGACCGGTCGAAGGAGTCATTTAGCTTGAGCGGGGTCACCTTGGATTGTGGGTCGGATGGGATGGCTTGAGGGTCGGAGACCCTTAAGCACTGTGGTTTTTGCCTAGTCGGCCAAGGATTTAGTCAAATCCGTTACGCGTGTCAAGATCAAGGAACACAAAATTCGAGAAAAACCTAGACATCGAAATCAATGAGCAGTAGGGTATGTCACCGATGTATTGTACGTTACTTGACTTGAGCTCAACCTTTCGTTCGTCACTGCTTTTGATCGAATGAGCAAAGATTCTCTTCACTCTCATTGCGTTGACATAACCACTCTTTGTCCGTTTGGTTGTGTTATGCGGCATGCAGAGTATTGTGATAATTTGGTGCGTGTTTGCCTTCATCCTCGCTGGTGTCTTTTGGACAGACGCACATCTTTACCACTCTATCCTTGTAGCCTACTCACCTCCTAAATTGTCGCCTGTATCGCGTACAAAGCTCTGCCATTCAGAGCATGCTCCAGACGTACTTGACCTTGACCCTGCCACTCTTTAGCTCCTTTGAAAAACCCAATGCATCTATTTCACTCATGGAGGCATGAACAGGTCCTCTTATCCTGTCTCCTCTTCCCGAGCCCTCCACCCGCTTGAGCTAGTCAATTGTGATATCATGGGTTCCTTACCTGTTGAGTCATTTACAATGCGTTGTCATTACGTTCTCACCCTCACTGACAAACACTTTCATTTTTTGTGGGTGTTTTGCCTCTAGCAGAAGAGCAACGCGGTGGCCGCAATTCTTTATTGACTCCTCACTGCAGAGCATGAATGTGGTCATTACTGCTTCATTTCTACCAGGTTGGTGAGTTTATGCGAGAGGCAGACGCTTTCCTCTGGAGCCGTGGAGTTAGAGATGAGACTTCTGCGGCCTACACTCTTGAGCAGACTAATGTCTTTGAGCGTTGGGTACCATGCCATAGCTTATGGAGTCCACACTATGTGCATTGAGTCAAGTCTGTCACATGGCTTCTTTTTCGAGGTTATGTTGTACATGACTTGGGTCTTGAATGGAGCTTTCTATAGTCCCTTGTCCCATCCCGACACTCCCTACGAGCATTGGTGTGGACAACACGTAGATCTTTGTCATGCGTGTGTCCGGGGTTGCGTCACTAGCGTATGGCTTCATGAGGATCAGCGGGATGGCAAATTGGTTCTTCGTGTTCGTCTCTATACATTCCTTGGGCTGTCTTGTCGGTTGAGTTTGGGCGCTCAAGGACCCTCCATGTCAGAGATCATCGATGCGCATGACGCACCGTTCTTTGGGGAGATTTTTCCATGTATTCCTTTTGTCCTCAGTGAACCCTTCTAGGCATATTGGCACCATTGCATAGGGGGGATTTTGCATCGTTGCATGACGATACCCCGTGTCTGCCATTATCCAAATCCGTGGTTTCAACGCGTCACCTATGTCTCTAGACACAATAGACACCTCTAGCGTACTAGAGTTCCCATCATGGTTTATTCTTCCTGTTGTTGATCACGCACTTGATTCCACCTCTTTTGCTGCTAACTCTGCTAGACAGGCGACTGAAATTGGAAATAATTTAAGGGCATGCAGGCCCATGCAAAAAAGAACATGAGCTCTGTGTGTGATTGCGACGCAAGACGGCAAGAATTTGGCTAAGTCTGGAACGCTGAATATAAAGAACAAGGAGAGATTACAAATGAGCCCCTAGCGGGCCTAAGTAGGGGCGTCAGCAGCTAGCCGCACCGGGCCCCGTCACCCCCGCTGAGCCCAAACGGGTCAGCGGGGAGAACACACTGCATACACCACGATAACAAAAACGGTGGTCTCCTCGAGGCACCGGAACGGCTCTCCGAGTACCTGGGTCTCGACCACCAAGAAAATAGGAACAGTGCCATAAAATCTCAGAATCAGCGTCCAGACATCACACACGGCTTTCCGAACATCGGAAGCCCCACAATAGCCATCGGGTCTCCTCGTCGCACGGATGTTGTCCACCGAGTGCGCGGGACTCAACCCACCGAGAAAACTCTCCTAGCTCCCGACAAGCCCACAGGGCTACCGGAACGCATCGACCGCGTCTCGCCGGCGCAATCGTAGGTGCTGGAGAAGTCTCAGTGCGGTCCGGAGGCCCGTCGTGTCGTCACGCCCTCCTCCGCCATATACCCCAAATGTGGGTATATCGGTAAACTAGCAGTGTCGGTCGTCACGGGTGGAAGCCACACAAACCAACACTCCCCCTGGCTGACATAGCCGTCCACGCCAGAACGAAGGAACAAAGGCATGGAACAACAATGTATGACAAGCCATAACATGCATGAGTGAACTCACACAGACATACACACACACACACACACACACACACACTCATCTGCTATCCATCTAGGGTCTCCCTGGACACTGGCACAGCCCACCAAGTGTCTGGGTCTCGACCATGAGAGGAGTGATGCACACGCACACATACACATGTCATGCACATGTCAGAGGACAAGATGGTCTCCTCGTGACACTGGCGGTACCAGGGCCCGGGTCTCGACCGCTACGAGCAATCCAATACAATAGTATCATCATCCAAACACAGGATCATGGGAGGATCTCCTCGTAACACGGGTGCAACGCACCATGTGTCCGGGTCTCGACCAACAGCTCGCATGCACATGCCACACACAGTATAGCCACACACTAAGACATACGATCACATGGTCTCCTCATGACACTGGTACAATGCACCAAGTGTCCGGGTCTCGACCAACAGTGTGCTACCATCTATATGCAGCTGTGGAGGCACGTAGCGTGAGGCACATGCGGGATGCTGTAGATGCTCACAACAGATCATGGACCTCGCCATGCATCTCCCATGGCGTCGCGTCAGGTCGAGGTCCACACAACACACCCCCTGGGCAGATGAACCTGTCAGCGATGTCCTCGATGGAGATGCTGATGTCATAGCTGAACAGATCCGGGGCGATGAGTCATGTGGTGTATCCATCATGTAGAGATAGCTCCCCCTGTCACCTGCGAGTCGACTCCCTCCCTCAAAGACGAAGTGGTGTCTCCGGCTACAACTCCTCACGTGAATCTGCATCACCTGGGGTATACCAGTCCTCGCGTGACTGCCAAGGGTCCCAA
>SZWC01010428.1:18062-35096 GCA_023375785.1 Penium margaritaceum | reverse complement strand
CTGTAGCATATGTCTCAGCGATGTCTCTCAGAACTGCTGCTCTCAAGAATGCCTAAACCTCCAAAAGATCATCCGGCTGACTCTGCTCATGCACTGCGACTGCTATCGTACTGGTGTGAATCTCGTGCGCCAACGCCCCTCGAGATCCGTATGGGGCATCCCGATCCGCACAAGACTGCTGTGCCACCACCAGACCGCTACTGGTCGGAGTCGCGAGTGGCATCGCCAAGGCACGCGAGACCTGCACTCCTCCTGATGCAGCCTGCTGCTGCAGAATGTCCGGCTGCTGCCCCAGCGTAGATGTCGACCTCAATGACATGCACGTCCCAAGTACCCCAACATCCGTCGGACTGGTGTGAGTCTGCTGCACGCTCTCCCGCAAAAGTATGATGGATGCATCTCGATTCGTACGAGACTCCTGTGCCACCCCTGGGCCTCCAGCGGTCGGAGCCGCGAGTGGCACCGTCCAAGGACGTCGTGTCTGCTCTCCTCCTGATGTCACCTGCTGCTGTGGAAGATCTGGATCCAGCCTGGACGATGAAAGGCAACTCTCAACCATGAACGCCATGTCGGTGTCAGACTCTACGCCATATGCTGTCTCCGTATCATGTGAATCTGCCTGAGCTGATGCTCGGGCAGCACGGCTCAGCGCGAGTGCGGATCCTGTCACTACGGTCACATCAGGCAATGCTTGGTGACCACACTCCCCCTCGATAGGTATAGCAACGGAGGCCGAGGAAGTGGAGGATGTATCAAAACCGGCGCGAGCACGCCGTGCGGAGCGCTGACGCTGACGTCGCGAAGTCACTCGACTGGAACGACTGCATGAAGAAATGTCATCGTGAGATGGCGTCGTGGTCGCAGCAGAGTGGAGGATCGAAAGGATGGAGGCAGCCTGGGACTCGCTGGCAGATAGAGCTGAAGGTAGACCATCGGATGAGGAAGGAGGAGAGGATGAGCGTGCCTTCGGCTTCCGCCATTCTAGCTCCTGCCGACCCCATCACTGCTCTTCCTTCCTCTTCTGCTGCCGTCACACACCTTCATCCACCCGACTCACCTGCTCCATCTTCATCTTCCTCCATGAGTGGTGATCCGGTTTTTCACTCCAGCTCTCCTCTTCTGGTAGTACACCCTTGTGTCTTAGGGTGTGCTATCCCGTATCGGACGCCAGCTCCGCCACTTCATCCACGCACACATGCTGCTCGCCCATTCCTGTTCCTCCGGCGCACACAGATGCATCGCGACAGTGCAGAGGTAGGAGAGACTGTGAGTTGGGACCCTTGGCAGTCACGCGAGGACTGGTATACCCCAGGTGATGCAGATTCACGTGAGGAGTTGTAGCTGGAGACACCACTTCGTCTTTGAGGGAGGGAGTCGACTCGCAGGTGACAGGGGGAGCTATCTCTACATGATGGATACACCACATGACTCATCGCCCAGGATCTGTTCAGCTATGACATCAGCATCTCCATCGAGGACATCGCTGACAGGTTCATCTGCCCAGGGGGTGTGTTGTGTGGACCTCGACCTGATGCGATGCCATGTGAGATGCATGGCGAGGTCCATGATCTGTTGTGAGCATCTACAGCATCCTGCATGTGCCTCACGCTACGTGCCTGTACAGCTGCATATAGATGGTAGCACACTGTTGGTTGAGACCCGGACACTTGGTGCATTGTACTAGTGTCACGAGGAGACCATGTGATCGTGTGTCTTAGTGTGTGGCTATACTGTGTGTGGCATGTGCATGCGAGCTGTTGGTCGAGACTCGGACACGTGGTGCGTTGCACCCGTGTTACGAGGAGATCCTCCCATGATCCTGTGTTTGGATGATGATACTATTGTATTGGATTGCTTGTAGCGGTCGAGACCCGGGCCCTGGTACCGCCAGTGTCACGAGGAGACCATCTTGTCCTCTGACATGTGTATGACATGTGTATGTGTGCGTGTGCATCACTCCTCTCATGGTCGAGACCCAGACACTTGGTGGGCTGTGCCAGTGTCCAGGGAGACCCTAGATGGATAGCAGATGAGTGTGTGTGTGTGTGTGTGTCTGTGTGACTTCACTCATGCATGTTATGGCTTGTCATACATTGTTGTTCCATGCCTTTGTTCCTTCGTTCTGGCGTGGACGGCTATGTGAGCCAGGGGGAGTGAGTGAGCAAGATGGTGTGTGCTCTCGCTCACTCGCTTGCGCGCTGAGCGAGCGAGTGAGCGAGAGGGTGTGGGGGGGAGGAGGGAGCGAGGGGGGGGGGTCTTGGCCGCCCCTCTGACCCGGCCCCTCCGTCGGTCGGCCGACGGGGCCGACGGGGCCGAGGGGGCCCACGAGGCCGACGAGGCCCCTCGGAGGGGCTCGGCGGGGCCCTCGGAGGGCCCCCCTGAGAAGGGGAGGAAGGGAGGGGGGGGTGCGAACGGGGCTGACAGGCCCCCTCAGAGCCCCCCCCCCCCTCAGAGGAGGGCTGCGAGGCCCTCTTTGCAGCGGCAGCAGCAGCTGTAGCGGCAGGTGCAGCTACTGCAGTTGCTGCTACTATTGCTGCTGCTTTTGCTGTTGCTTCCGTTGCTGCTACTGCTTCTACTGGTGTTGCTGCTCTGCGCAGCTGCTGATGCTGCTGCTTGCTGCTGCCGTCGCGGCTGCTGCTGCTGCACGTAACTGCTGCTGCTGCACGCTACTGCTGCTGCCGTCGCTGCCACATGCTGCTGCTGCTACCGTTGCTGTTGCAGTGGCTGCTGCTGCTGCTGTAGATGCTTTCGCTGCTCGTGCTGCTGCTGCACGCTGCTGCTGCTAGTGCTGTAGCGGCTGATGCGATGCTTTAGCCGCTTTCGCAGCTGCTGCTCCTGCTGCACGCTGCAACTACTACTGCCGTCGCTCCTGCCGCCACTCCTGTGGCTGCTGCTGCTATAGCTTTTGCTGTTGCCGTCGTAGTCCTAGTGCTGCTATGCGCGGCTCACCGCCCTGTGGCGTTCGCATGCAGTCGCTTCGCGCTCCCTCACGCTGCTGCCGGCGTGGCGCCACGTGGCGCGTTCTCTTTGCGTTCCGCCCACTACTGCTGCTTCTGCTGCTCACACGCCCCCCTATGCTCTGATACCAAATTGGAAATGATTTTAGGGCATGCAGGCCCATGCAAAAACGAACATGAGCTCTTTGTGTGAGTGCGATGCAAGACGGCAAGAATTTGGCTAACAAGGAGAGATTACAAATGAGCCCCTAGCGGGCTTATGTAGGGGCGCCGGCAGCTAGCCGCACCGGGCCCCGTCACCCCCGCTGAGCCCAAACGGGTCAGCGGGGAGAACACACTGCGTACACCACGATAACAATAACGGTGGTCTTCTCGAGGCACCGGAACGGCTCTCCGAGTACCTGGGTCTCGACCTTCAAGAAAATAAGAACAATGCCAGAAAATTTCAGAATCAGTGTCCAGACATCACACACGGCTTTCCGAACATCGGAAGCCCCACAACAGCCAACGGGTCTCCTCGTCACACCGATGTTGTCCACCGAGTGCGCGGGTCTCAACCCACCGAGAAAACTCTCCTAGCTCCCGACAAGCCCACAGGGCTATCGGAACGCATCGACCGCGTCTCGCCGACGCTATCGTAGGTGCTGGAGAAGTCTCAGTGCAGTCCGGAGGCCCGTCGTGTCGTCACGCCCTCCTCTGCCATATGCCCCGAATGTGGGTACATCGGTAAACTAGCAGTGTCGGTCGTGACGGGTGGAAGCCACACAAACCAACAACTGAGTCCACATCTGTGGCCGTTGACTCCACCACCCAAGAGACCAAGTGTGTCACTCCATTCGCTGACTCAGTTGACCTGTCGCGGAGATCACCAGCTTCTGCGTCACTCACTCTAGAAGAGCGACCCGTCATGTCCTTGCCTCCTCGAGCCCGACATGTCCACTCATATAGTTTTGCTCCAACATACTTGTGTAACACTGGTGGACATATTGGTTCCTGCACCACAGCGCCTCCATGAGGTATGCGTCTTGTTGTTTACCGGCCGTCCTAGGCCACTCCCCTTTGTCCCACACCCCCTTCAGATACTGTGGTGAGTGGGGATCCAAAGACGAAGACCTTGGGTCTGAATGCCCTTTTCGTTGTCACAAGGGACCTTCATCCATGATCCGCATTGGGTTCTTCTCGAACTTCTCAGGAGTATCGAGAAATTGTCGCTGTCTTGTTGTCTGGTGCTCCTCTTGGTCTTGGCACCACTCGTCTGTTGATAGTCCAATGTCTTTGTAGGCAACCGACCTATAGATCCTTCATGAGGCCGGGGTCGTACCGAGCGTTGCTCAGTGGGATGCTACTTGCAAGGAGGAATTGGGAGCTACCGATGAGCATGCCGTTTAGTGGCTGGTCGACTTGTCCCGAGGCCAGAAAGTCTTTGGGACAAGTGGATTTTTGTCACAAGTTTAAGCCAGTGGGCACGTTGGATATGTATAAATTTCACTGCGAAAGGCTTTGCATAGGTACTAGGAGTGGGACTTTGACTAGGTCCTTGTGCCGGTTGGTTGTTTCACTTCTGGTCATGCTGTTTTTAGCATGGTTGCACGATATGGCTGGGAGGTGCACCATTTTGATTTGAGCGTCATATATGAAGGCATTGGCCTTCATATATGACGCTCTTGATGGTGAGGAATTCTACATGGTTCTACCCTAAGGTTTCTTCTGTAGCACTGATTGTGTCTGGCGACTACGAAAGGCTCTCAATGGCCTCAAACTATCACCCATGTGTTGGATCACAAAGATCAGCCATACCCTCTTGAATGGTGGCCTGATGCGCATTATAGTAGATCTGGCCTTCTTCTTCACCCGAGTGGGCACCACGCTTGTCATTGTGCTCGTCAATGTGGACGATCTGCTCATCACGTCACCTAACCTCGTCCCTGTCTTGCGAGTGAAGGATCAACTGTAGTTCACCTATAAGATGAAAGATCTTGAGCCTGCATAGGTTTTTCTAAGCATGTAGATCATACACAAATCCATCCACGACATTCTACATGTACATCAGACAACCTACATACAGACATTGGCCGAGCGCTTTACGGACCTCGTACCCACTTTACCTAGTTCCTCCACACCCATAACCCCGAACGACCAGATCAAGCTAAAACCGTCTTACGCAGGCACACTAGGTGTGGATGTGGACGTGACTACCTTTTTTCGTGTCATTGGGTCACTCATGTTCCTCTCCATCACTCTACGGCCAGACATTGCCTTTGCCAAGAACCTTGTGGCTTTGTTCTCCCATTCTCCACACAAGCTACACATAAATGTAGCGACGTGCATGATGTGTTACATTGTTTCCATCCCACGTCGTAGGCTGATGTTGAGCCACTAGCCGTTGGTAGTCACCCAAGGCCATGTGGATAGTGTCTGGGCTTGGAGCACATATTATAGTAGCTGCACTGAGTGGACCTTCCTTGTCGGTGGCATGGCTGCCTCGTGGTGTAGTGGTAACCAGGGGTTTATTGTACGCTCAATTGGAGAGAAACACTATGTGGTATTGGACGTTGGTGCCTGCGAGGATGTGTGGCTTCGTTGTCTCCTATGTGAGTTCTCGCAGCCTGTATCTCCCATCACGTCACACTGTGACAATGAGAGTGTTATGGCCATTGCATACAAAGATGACATTCATTACATGTGCACAAAACACACCAATTCGGAGTATCACAATGTGTGCACTTGGTTGCACAAGGGCATTAGCTAGATTGAGTGGGTCACAACAGTGCGAATACTGGCTTCTTGACCAAAAATGTCAAGGGCACATTCTTCAAAAGATGTTAGTTTGCTTGGTCTACATTCTTGAGTGTATTTTGTTGCATCCATGATTTTCTTTTTCTGGTGTTGTCTCATGTACGCACTCACTCTTAGTGTGCTAATTCTCACAGTTGTGTGGACTTGTTGGACTATGGGGGCATGAGCGCAGAGGGGAGCGGGACTTGTGATGTGCACTGGGGATGTATGACCTCTGTATGTCTATGCACACCGGTGTCCACAGGTCATGGAGGAGTGTTGTGATTTGCATGTGCACTGTACATGCTCGTAAACACGACTCACTTGGGGGACGTTGATGACAACGGATGTTGGAGAATGGATGGGACGTCGTATCATTGTGAGAGACATGGCTTCCTTCTCCTCGTGTGGAGTCTGTCACTTGGTAGTAGTGCATTGATAGCTCCATCGACAGCAGCCATCATCACTCATGCCACCGATTACCACAATTGGCTATTCTAAGTAGTGTATAGTCTACTTAGACTCAGACGGCCATAACTTTGCTATGTGAAATTCTTAGCTGATTTTCTCTGCAAGACAGCGTTTCTAGCCTGCATAGTTTTGTATAGACCGATTTCTATGAAAAATGGATGATGCCCACGTTTGGGGTTGTCAGTCCTCTGGCAGGGTTAAATGAGAAAACCTCATAGGCTAGAAAATAGTGTGTTTTCATCATTGGTTGATAGACTGAGAAGCAAGCCTAATAGATGTGAGGACCTAGGTTAGTGTGTGAGGGATCTCACACCAAGCTTTTTTCTTGCTTTCAACTCAGTCATTACTAACTTTTTAAGTATAGATGTGGCGTTAGCTTTCTAATGCGAGTTCTCTCTATCATAGCTAAATAGCCAGCACTGCTTAGGTCGCAATAGGCCACACACTTCAGTCCAAGTATGTGAGGTGACAAAAAAAAGTCTTGTTTAGACTAAGGCAACACTATTTATGCTCAGGTTAAGTGCATCAATCTTACGCTGAGCGCAAAAGAGACTGTCGGTCTTGGACGGATTCTTGAAGGAAGCCGTCTCAAGATCGAGGGATGGCTGAGGCCGAATGAGCTTGGACATAGTTTCTGTGCTCACATAGGACAGGTGGTGATGCAACAAACATTGGTTATTGGTTAGAGAACACCACCAACAAGCGCACATGCACATGCGAAGGAAGGAGAGGAGGAAGAGAGAATGCAACGAGGCGCACCATACCAATAATCAACAATTCAAGCACAAAGAATAAAGCAACGAGTGTCAAGAGCAGTCACTATGTCAATGTGATTAGAGTGCTCAATGAAAAGACCAATCCAGGTGCAAGCACACATACAAAGGAGGGTGAGCTCAAAAGCACGGACAAAGAGCTCATAAAGAATATACAAGGGTTCAGTCAGATTACTGAAATGCTATACTCCAAAGTCATAGAGACGCAATGACTAACCAACCCCTCTTCATAAAAACAAATTGATGCAACGAAACCGAGCACCACGAAGTCACTATGACAACATGTCATACGATGGGTGGTTGTGGACTCAATGATTCAACTGCCACTCGCCTCGTGATCTGTCGTCGATAGAGAACATCAGGCCATAGTGAAATCAGCACATGCTAGACAATCATCAGAGGATGCAAAACAAAAGCATAGAACACACATGTATGAATCGTCAAGCAAGTGGGTACAAGTCAGGTCTATCCTCATAACCATCTGACTCAGCTCCTCCACAAGCATCATCAAGGGCAACAAACACAGTAGGACAAGCTATTTGTGGATCACCCGACTTTGGTAATACACTTGTAACTCCTTAAGTACTCAGTGGGAGTAGCTGGAAAAGCTCCACAATTGTATGGTCCTTGGAATCCTGTGTCATTGCTACCACTTGGAGAAACGTCAACGCTCGCTTCAGACGTGGTCACGACGCAACCTGCACATGTGTCGTCTGTCAACATCCGCTACGTGTGCACTGCCTCAAGGCCGTACATGATCTTGGTCTAGTGGAGGGGCTGCCATCGCTCCATGTAGCGGTGAGTACCCCTGTATTTGTAGTAGTAGACTGCGTGTTCAATACTACTCGCCGGCTACTTGACCGCTGTAGAGAATACGATGCATCATTTTATATGTGGTTTTGACATGTTGAGCATGGTGTGTCTGGTACTAGATATGGTAATAGCGCCATATACCCTCCAACTCGGCCCACACTTCAAACAAAGTCTCCTAGCTAAAGAAGTTACCGTTGATATTGTAGCGAGGTCGAGGTGCCTTAGAGTCCTTCGGTCGCCACACCCTTGGGAGGGCGACCTACGGCTTGAGAGATGGTGGACGAGGTAGAGGGAGACCACCGATAAGAGAAACACTATCAGAAGTGAACGCCGCTAAGTGACGTGGCTGTTTCTGATGGTGAGAAGGTGGTTGGGTGAGAGAGTGTGATCCTAGACGCAGCTCACGGATGCGCTTCTGAAGGATTCGAATCTCAATGTCACGTGTATCATCCTCTATCTCCTCCTTATCCCAAACCTTATCCTGTGATGAGGGATACCAAGGCCACTACACTGGACAGGGCATAGACTACTCAAAAGTTGATGTAGCTCTACTGGTTCCTCCCAACGTTTGTTGTGAGGCTCCTAAATGAACCCTCAACAAATCCGTCATCTCTTGGAACTCGTTGGTGTGATGCCCATAGTGACAGCGCACCTCATTTTCCGGCCCATAAAGCTTTTCAAACACAAGTGTCTGTGAACGTGGGCTCATGAAGTACAAGGAGGAGGAAGAGAAGGGGTCTGCCAACCCCTTGCCTTTCTCAAAGACAGCCGCCATTAGGCGCTATGGTAGGAGAGCTGACCTTTTTTTTACTCATGCAAACTCCGCTTGACAAAGGAGGGGAGGTGGCCTCATCAACCCCACTCGTGGCTGTACAGGAGCTGTGTAGCTACTGTGTAGCTGTTGTACACCTTTGTAACAGTGCTATTGCACTATAGTGTTGGGTAGCAGTGCTGCATAGCTTCTGCGCTGCACTTGGCAGTAGTCGCAATTGCTACGACCACATTATTCTACAGCAATTAATGTTGCATCCACTACTGTTGCAACTGCATTGCAGAAACCAATACCACTGTTATGTGTTCCTATTGCTTTTTTTGTTGGCGGTGTATTTGTTGCCTTACTGCTACTGTGCTTCTGCCGTATGTGGTATTGCCTCTATGTTATGTTAATTCCCTAGTACATGCTTTTCCTTGTCGTTGTGAGTGTGCAAGGCACGCTGGTCTAGGAAGTGGAGGCGACACTTTGTGAGCGGACGACATCCTGGCAAATCATCTTGGCGCGATGGGATTCGTGCTCCCCTATGCTCATGTCTACCCTGGCAGCGTAGCCTATAGTCCTTTTCTCTTGGATATTCACATGTAGGGATTTTTCCTGGCAGCAGCAAGTCTACATGCTCGAGAGACCTAGAATAGTCCATTCGCCTGGGACTGGTCAGGACAAACATAGGTGTGCTTTTGCATGTGCCTTGGGTCATCCGAGTTCGGAAACCCGGGTTTGAGGGACGTGTGAGGGCTTTGCCCTCGCACTGTGGAGTCCACCGACAAGCCTCGCTCACCAGCCGCCGGGTAAAGATGGACTAGCGATCCTCAACCGTAAGAGGGAAGTCATCTCTTAATCAAGGAATTAGGCTCTAGGTTGATGCCGCCTGACGTTTTTGACCCTGACTTATACTCTTTAACCATTTGAGACAAAACGACTTACAGATCACTCGTAGTGAAACTCCCATGGTATCAGAGCAGGCTTGCGGGCCTGAAACAGACACGAGTGAGGAACAGCAAGCCAAATGAGGGGCGGCCAGGTTAGGACACGTGGCCTTCCACGTGTGTCGGAGCTAGAGGCAGCCCCGCGGCCAGTGAAGGGACGTCGAATATGCCCAGAGGGGGCCGCACAAGCCTTGCCATAGGTGCTGAGGGAGTGGAGCCATCCATGGCTTGTGTGGTGCTTAGAAGATGGCCGCGCCAACCCGCTAGGCACCCCAAGGCTCTCCCAACAGTGGGGGGCCGCTCAGGTGGGATGGGAACAGGCTGGAGAAGGGTCTTCAGACTTACTCAAGGTACCTTAGCAGATCCTAAGGCGTTCTTCCAAATCTTAGTGCTCTCATCCAAAAATTGGGTCCAAAGTGGGCCCGGCCAATAGCTGCCAAAGCTTTCTTGATCCGCAAGGGCATTTTCTAGCTAAGTCCAGCCTCCCCAGCAGTGAGGATTTCAAACGCCGGGGCAGCGTAGCCAGTGGGAGGGTTGATGGTGCCTAAGGAGGTGACGGCGATGATCCATTGGCCGCAACCCTCACCGTCTCTGCTATAACACAACTGGGTTTGGGATCCAAGGATTTTTCACTGCCATAGCTAGGGATCAGGGATTTCCTAGCTTGGAAGGACTTATTCCTCGATTGATCTTCTTAGCATGGCTTGGAGAGCTACTACCTCCAGCCGGCTCCAGACAATACCGACGTACAAATCCTCCTTCATGCATTCACCACAATGCATCACGCTCCCCCCGATTCGCTGTCATACGCCTTGCGCAAGTACCGTTTTGGAGGAAAGGAAGCCAATCCAGCCGACTCCAATACGGGAGACCCTCAGCCACATGAGGTGTGGATGCACTCCATGACTTGCTAGGAAGAACAGGGCATGACCCTTGTCGTGAATTTCTGAGACAAGCTATGTGACCTCTTCTCCAAGCCTGGAGCACCGGTAGCTGAATAATGGGACGGGGTATTGGTCTGAGGGTGAGTGTGCACCCTGGAGGGTCCCTAGCAGTGGCTGGTTCACACCACCAACTGTTTTTGGAGAGACTGAAACTGTGGAGGCAACTGGTTCCAAGGATGGCAGAAAACTGGTCAGAGAGTGAGGCAATAGTTTTGGCCTGAATTGACTGGGAATGAACTCTTGATCAACGCTCACAAGCAGTGGCATTTTATAGCCACTGATCTAAGCTCCAGAATACCAAAGCATGCCAGATTTGGAGCTTCCTAGCAGATTCTATGGCTTCTAGAGTGGCCCTTGGTAGGCTGTCCTTTTCCCACCTAGGAAGGCATCCCTTCCTTCCTCTAGAAGCTTCTGCCCCTTCCTAGATTCCTCAGCTTGCTTCTAGTAGGAGGGAAGGTATCCAGAAGACCAAGACATCTCTAGCTACCTTGTAGGACAAGTCACCCCTTCTAGAGGGTGTGCAACCTTCTTGGACCCTCACCAGGCCTTCTAGAAATTCAAAGAGGAATTCTAGAGTTTGAGCTAGCTTCCTGGCATCTATGTTTCAC
Source organism: Penium margaritaceum (assembly GCA_023375785.1). Lineage (NCBI taxonomy): Eukaryota > Viridiplantae > Streptophyta > Zygnematophyceae > Desmidiales > Peniaceae > Penium > Penium margaritaceum. The sequence continues at coordinate 24,054 of SZWC01010428.1, read as the reverse complement.
CTCCCTTGAGGCAGGGCAGAAATTGATCTTGTGGGACTTAAACCCGGGCCCCTGCCTCTAGAGGTGGACGCCATTAACCACTAAGCCACTAAGGCTTGTCGTTTTGGTGTTCCTTTTTGGAGTCACTCCTGCCATGGTGAGGAGCATTACTCCAACTCGGGGTTATGGACATCCGGCAACGTCTACTTGGGCTCTGCGTAGCATGCTCTATCCTAGAGTGGCTGGATGTGGTGGTGCTGCACCTAGGTGCTCCTTTGTGACGTTTTCCACCGTCACCCAATGACAAAGATCGAGGACTTTAACCTGTCGTCTTCTCCACTCAACTCCAAAACTACAAAGATATTCTCAATCGGGATGCACATGATTTCGTTTGTGTTCCGATTGCCTATGTGCATCAAGGTACCTCAGCTGGCCGAGGACCTTCAACCCATCTAACTCACTTGCAGGCTTGGGCCAACATTGCAGGAGGGAGGGGCACCTCAGGGAGTGGTGGTGGCAGCCAAGGGCGTGGATGCGGAGATCAAAGGTGCAACTTTTGAAACCAGACAGGGCACTTTTTGTGTCGCTGTCCCGCACTATAGCACTAGATGATGGAGAGGCAGCAACAGCAGTGACCGTAGCAACGTTAGTAGCCCACGCAACAGTAGCAAGCATAGCAGCGCCAATGGCCTCAGCAGTAGCAGCCGATACATCATCAAGCTTCCAGCTGGAGTGGGGTGCAGAGTATGAGACCAGGTGTTTGAGTACCAACCGTGGTTCCCTTTGCTGCACCAACGTTTGGACAGCCAATGCAGTAGTTGTTTCCCTCGCCATCGGCACCTGCACCACCAAACTACCATGGCTCCTACTACATGCTACCCTTCTCGAGCGCTCCCGTGCTCGTACCAGAGTGGGCCCTACGTGTGTACATAGAGACGTCTAAGGCACAGCAGCCGGCTGCTCCACCACCCGGACCCAGTTGGAAACCTCCATCGGAGTCTCATCTCCCTTAGAAAACTGCCATGGATTCCCCACACATCACACCTGAGCAGGGATGTCAGCGGCTAGGTCATAGGCATGTCAGAACGGCCCATGCACTATCCATCCATGAGTGGTTGTTTGACACCACTACGTCACATCATATATCTTTGCATCGTCAGCTGTTTGTTGCACCATATGCAACGCATGATGTGGATGGTGTGAGAACTGGATTTGGGAAGATACTGCATGTTGAGGGAGTAATCACAGTTGTGCTGCAGGCTTTGGGTGGTGTGTTGTGGTTGACTGGCGTGTTGTATGTCTCGCAATTGAATTTCAGCCTGTTGTCTAGGGGACAGCTGGACAAAGAAGCCAACATGTCCACAGTGACACAGAAGCAGCAATGCATCCCCTATGATGCTGCTGGTGAGTTGCTGGTTGATGGGCCCCTTCACATTGACATGCTGTATCTGCTCACCCTCTTTTCCCTCGTTCAAACTGACCACAGGTTCACACTGTGACTGTCATTGACGGAAAGCACAATAAACTCATCCACCACTGACTGGTGCAAATTCATATTGACGCTGTAACAGATATGTTCAAGCATGCATCTGCGCATGGCATCCGCCCAACTGACTGTGCCCATGGTCTCAAAGATGGTACATGTCTAGAGTGTCATGAAGGTAAGGCTCATAGAAAAACATTCCCCAAGTTCTCCAGGGACAGTACATCAGCCCTTGCATTGGTTCATGCAGATCTCACGTGACGCATGCCTGACCCTTCTCTCCAATACGGGTCACAGATGGTTACAACCTTTTTTGTTGGGCCTTTTTGCTAAAAACTAAGGCAGATGCTCATATAGTTGTTCACAGAGTGGATATCTGTAGCAAAGGTATTCAACATCAGACCACAGCACCATACACGCCACAACAAAGCAGCATTGCATAACGGTGGCACAGAACATTGGGTGACGCACTCCAGACGTTGCTGACTGAATCCGGTCTGCCATTTAGTTTGGTGGAGGAGGCATTAAAGTGTGTCACTTGGGTTTGGAACCGTGTCGCACAAGGTCCACTGACCAAGGTGGTGACACCCTGGGAATGCTGGTTGAGGAGAAGGCTGACCTTTGGCCTGCTTGGGTATGGGGAACAATAGTGTGTGTGTGGTTAACTCAACCTCGACTTGACAAAAAACTACGCCCTCGAAGGCATGGCGTTTTTGGGACCCCAATAACCATGATTTTGTCAAGATTCACGACGCATCCCTTTTGGAGCATATGCCGTACAAGGAGTTCCGCACATTCCGGCAAGCTCCATCCATCCATCCGTTCCGAGCTCTACCCGCAGCAAGTAAGTGTGCCCGCCTTTGTCCCTAGCCAGGAAAGACGGCCTATCCAAACAGCGCCACAAGATCTTGGTGTAGGAACAGTCTCACCTGTACCGACGGATTTGCTCACACCCACCGATCTCGTGAGCACAAACTCAGGTACCCTGTCCTCTCCACCTGGTCCGGTGGATAGGCACACGGACACAGAGGTAACACCGCCTGCTGTGCCTGTACGTAGATCTCTATGCTCCGCGCCTCGCGTTCATTGTAGACAATTTTATCACATGGTTGGGATGACAGATTGGGACAACTCACTGACCGCACCACTGACGTTATCAAAGGCAAGGGAGCGTGCTGATGCACCAGAGTGGAAGAAGGCTATGATTGCAGAGCTGAACGCTCTCTTGGACCATGGTGTTTACGAGTTAATACCCCTATCACCGGGAAGGAAAGCAACTGATGTCAAATGAGTATTCAAACTCAAACGCAACCTTAACGGTCCGATTGAAATATACAAGGCCAGACTAGTGTCCAAGGAGTTTCATCAAATGCCAGTACAGGACTTCATTGAAACCTATGCGTTTGTCGGGAAGAATGGGACATGCCGCACGTTATTGGGAGTTACGGCACATGAGGACTGGGACATCCATCAAATGGATGTCAACAATGTTTTTCTCAACGGTCCTCTTGAAGAAGAGCAGTATGTCAAACAAGCCTCAAGGTGTTGGAACAAGGAATCTTGGCGTACATTGGATCTTGGTGGATTTACACAAATCCTTTGTGATCCTTCCCTCTTTCTTTGATGGGAGGGTGGTGTACCAGTTTCTCTGCTTTTCTATGTGGATGACCTATTGATCTTGTCCCCTTCACCCTCACTCAGAGCACAGTCTTAAGCACTGCTCACAGCACATTATCACGTGACAGATTTGGGTGAAACACAGAGCTTTCTCGACATGACCATTGTCACAGACAGATAAGCATGAGCGCTTAGTGTGCACCAGGGTCGATTCATCACGCATCTCACCACACAATTCCAAAGTTTACCATATTTTCGCCTAAATTCATTCAGTCATTTGCGAAGGATTTTTTTTTTTGTTTTATATGTTTTTTTTTTTTAAAGTTAACCGGGGCCGAATTTCTGCACATTGGCTACAAGGCCTCATGGAATGATCTGTCTCTTCAATTCAGAAATGTTCAGGAGTCCGAGTCAAACGTGCATGTTAATGACCAAAACCAAGCAATTAGGGTACGTTTTGCTGGCCTCTTCCTCTTTGAGAGCTATGTGCAGGCATGAACTGAGCGCGCTTTTTTTTATAATCATTTTGGAAGGAATTTCTGCACACTGGCTACAAGGGGAGAACCTTATTGTGCAACAAGGTCGAGCCCAAAGATTGTTAATTTTTATCCGAATTTAGCTGGTAGTAGGGTAGTGTATCATCTATCCCCACAACAGTCACCCATGAGCCCAGATGTCTACATACACTTGCCTCACGCACGGACAATACACTATGGACTGATCACTGATCCTACTGTGTAGCAACAGATCACGGGCACAGTGTCATACTTATCCTCCACAACCCGACAAAAAATCTCCTGCACAGTGAAAATGCTTGTCTAGTTTAGCGAGCAACCATGCAGTACGCATCACAAGGCATTGCTGAAGCTGCTGTGTTATGTGTTAGAAACGGCTGAGATTGGACTGGAATTTTCCCCGACTCTGGATCCTATGCTTGATGGTGATTTTGACAGTGACTATGCTCGCGACCGTCCAGCCCGCAATCGTGGTGGCTATCTGTTTTGGATGTGGAATACAGCCATGTCATGGCGCAGTACAAAGCAGTCGTGTGGAGCACGGAGCATCGTTGAAGCAGAGTACATGGGACTGGGTGAACTAGTGTGTGAAGGAAACTGGTTTGCGTTCTTGTTGCAAGAATTGGGGCTGGATGTTTCTACTGTACCACTGCATAGTGATAACTCTGTTGCACACAGCATTGCTGGAAAGAATGAGGTGTTGCATCCACGCACAAAGCACATCAATGTTGAATATGACTTTGTGCGCAAAGCTGCTAACACCGATGTCATCCAAGTCTGTGCCATTTGTGGTCAGGTACAGTTGGCCAACTTCCTCACCAAAACTCTATCCTCTTCAGCCCTTCTCTTCTAACTGCATCAAAGAGGCTGCAAGCCTGCCGCACTCACATTCAAGGGGGCGTGTTGGCTCCCTTGTACATGTTTTTCCTTTTGGTTGTGAGTGCGGAGGAGACACTGGTTCAGAAGGTAGAGGTAACGCATCGTGAGCAGATGGCATCCTGGCGAATCATCTTGTTGCCCACGATTCGTACTCCCGTGTGCTCGTCTCCACCCTGGCAGAGTAGCCTATAGTCCCTTTCTCTTGGATATTCACAAAGTACAGATTTCTCCCGGCAGCAGCGAGTCCATATGCTTGATGGACCTAGAATAGTCTATTTGTTTGAGACAGGTCAGGAACAATGTAGGTGTGCTAACAAGTGTGCTTGTGCATGTGCCCTTGGGCCATCCGAGTTTGGAAACCCGAGTTTGAGGGGTGTGCGAGGGCAAAGCCCTCGCACTTCACAGTTTTCCGGCGAGCCTCACTCTCCGGCTGCCGGGTGAGGATTCACTAGCGATCCTCACTCGTATGAGGGAAGTCACCTCTTACTCAGGGACTTAGGCTCTAGGTTTATGCTACCTGGCATTTTTTCACCCTAACTTACACTCTAGTCGATGATTTGAGATGAAACAACTTGGAAACTGCTCGTAGTGAAACTCTCATGTTACTCTTGTTGCTCGTGGCTGCTGGTACCAATGCTATTGCTTACTACAACTACCATTGTGTGCTGCAACTCTCAGTGGCAGTGGCAACATGCAACGGTGGCACCTGCGAGCAACAAGTGCCAATCCCACTCCCACCAAACTGGCAGCTGTTGTTGCTTGCAGCTGTGGCCATGAGCTGGTGTTAGTAACTGCTTCTCCTTTTTTGTTCTTGGGTTGTAGCAAAACAAGCTATTGCTGCTACCTGGTACAACCGTTGATGCTTGGTGCTGTTGCTGTAGCTCGTCGGTGTCATGGTTGCTGTTGCCACTGTATTAGAAGTACCTCACGCAGCCAATGCTAGATTTTCCATCCACTATAGTAGTCCTGTGGTGACACCGCTGGTGCTAATGTTGGGATGACATCTCTCCTGTTGACTTCTGCTACAATGGATCCTAAGATGCAGCTACTACGGTTACTGTCACTGCTGCTATCGATGCTATGTCTATGTGGTGCAGATATTAGGATAGGTCTCCCTGCTCTAATGATTCCTGAAATTACAAGGAATCTTCCTAGCCTTTCTGCCACTGACGAGGCATTAATGTCCAGTCAGCTGACACACAGGAAGCAAGTGTAAGAGAGAACAAGGGTTAGGCCTTGCAGACGCTCAAAGTAAAATCTCCCATAGCCCATTAATATAGAGAGAAATGAAAACTGAAAAGCACAAGAAATCAATACCTACCGTGGTGAATGGCAGGTGACGCACACGGCAGTGTCTGTTTGTCCTCAAACCTGTCCAAAGTCACTGTTTTGGCCGTAACTTTGTGCAAAGACATCCAAACACAACACCCTCTGAACCTAGAGATGTAAAATCTCACGACATATTCTACAACTGGTCATACACACAGACACACACACACACACACACACACACACACAC
>SZWC01010427.1:85769-98544 GCA_023375785.1 Penium margaritaceum | reverse complement strand
GGGACTGGGATCAAGACAGGGATCAAGACTGGGGCCGAGACCGGATCGGGACTCGGATCGGGACTGATATCGAGATTGGGATCGGGACTCGGATCGGGACTGGGATCGGGACTTGGATCGCGACTGGGATCAGGGTTGGCATCGGGACCGGGATCGGGACTGGGATCTGGACTGGGATCGGGACTGGGATCCGGACACGGATCGGGACTGGGATCGGGACTGGGATCACGACTGGGATCAAGACTGGGATCGAGACTGGGATCGGGACAGGGATCGAAACTGGGCTGGGACTGGGACCGTGACTTGGATCGGGACTGGGATCGGGACTATGATCGAGACTGGGATTGAGACTGGGATCACGACTGGGATCGAGACTGGGATCGGGACTGGGATTGGGACAAGGATCGGGACTTAGATCAGAACTAGGATCGAGACTGGGATCGGGACTGGGATCGGGACTGGGATCAGGATTGGGATCGGGATTGGGATCGGGATTGGGATCGAGACTGGGATCGGGACTGGGATCGGGACTGGGATCAGGATTGGGATCGGGATTGGGATCGGGATTGGGATCGAGACTGGGATCAGGACTGGATCGAGACTGGGATCGGGGCTAGGAATAGGGCGGGGATCCGGGCTAGGATCGGGGTTGGGATAAGGGCTGTGATCGGGGCAGGGATCGGGACTGGGATCAGGACTAGGATCGGGACTAGGATCATGGTTGGGATCAGGACTGGGATCGAGACTAGGATCGGGACTGGGATCGGGACTGGGATCGGGACTAGGATCGGAAGTAAGATCAGGATAGAGATCAGGACAATGATCAGGACTAGGATCGGAATTGGAATCAGGACTGGGATCGGGACTGGGATCGCAACTGCGATCGGAACTGGGATCGGGACTGGGATCGGGACTAGGATCGGGACTGGGATCGGGACTAGGATCGAGACTGGGATCAAGCTGGGATCAGGACTGGCATCGGGACTAGGATCGGAATTGTGATCGAGACTGGGATCAGGACAAGGATTGGGATTGAGATCAGGACTGGGATCAGGATAGGATCATGACTGAGACTGTGACTAGGACCGGGACGGGGACTGGGACTGGGACCGGGATGGGAATCGGGACTGGGATCGAGACTGGGATCGGGACTGGGATCAGGACTAGGATCGGGACTGGGATCAGGACTGGGATCGGGACTGGGATCGGGATTCAGATCGAGATTGGGTTCAGGACTAGGATCAGGACTGGGATCGGGACTGGGATCGGGATTCAGATCGAGATTGGGTTCAGGACTAGGATCAGGACTGGGATCGGGACTGGGATCGGGATTCAGATCGAGATTGGGTTCAGGACTAGGATCAGGACTGGGATCGGGACTGGGATCGGGATTCAGATCGAGATTGGGTTCAGGACTAGGATCAGGACTGGGATCGGGACTGGGATCGGGATTCAGATCGAGATTGGGTTCAGGACTAGGATCAGGACTGGGATCGGGACTGGGATCGGGATTCAGATCGAGATTGGGTTCAGGACTAGGATCAGGACTGGGATCGGGACTGGGATCGGGATTCAGATCGAGATTGGGTTCAGGACTAGGATCAGGACTGGGATCGGGACTGGGATCGGGATTCAGATCGAGATTGGGTTCAGGACTAGGATCAGGACTGGGATCGGGACTGGGATCGGGATTCAGATCGAGATTGGGTTCAGGACTAGGATCAGGACTGGGATCGGGACTGGGATCGGGATTCAGATCGAGATTGGGTTCAGGACTAGGATCAGGACTGGGATCGGGACTGGGATCGGGATTCAGATCGAGATTGGGTTCAGGACTAGGATCAGGACTGGGATCGGGACTGGGATCGGGATTCAGATCGAGATTGGGTTCAGGACTAGGATCAGGACTGGGATCGGGACTGGGATCGGGATTCAGATCGAGATTGGGTTCAGGACTAGGATCAGGACTGGGATCGGGACTGGGATCGGGATTCAGATCGAGATTGGGTTCAGGACTAGGATCAGGACTGGGATCGGGACTGGGATCGGGATTCAGATCGAGATTGGGTTCAGGACTAGGATCAGGACTGGGATCGGGACTGGGATCGGGATTCAGATCGAGATTGGGTTCAGGACTAGGATCAGGACTGGGATCGGGACTGGGATCGGGATTCAGATCGAGATTGGGTTCAGGACTAGGATCAGGACTGGGATCGGGACTGGGATCGGGATTCAGATCGAGATTGGGTTCAGGACTAGGATCAGGACTGGGATCGGGACTGGGATCGGGATTCAGATCGAGATTGGGTTCAGGACTAGGATCAGGACTGGGATCGGGACTGGGACCGGGACTCCGATCGGGACAGGGATCGGGACTGGGACCGGGAATGGGACCGGGGCTGGGACCGGGACTGGGACCGGGACTGGGAGCGTGACTGTGATCAGGACTGGGATCGGGACAAGGATCGAGACTGGGATCGGGACTGGGGTCAGGACTAGGATCGGGACTGGGATCGGGACTGGGATCGCGACTGGGATCGGGACTGGGATCGGGACTGGGATCAGGACTGGGATCTGGACTGAGATCGAGAGTGGGATCGGGACTGGGATCGCGACTAGGATTGGGACGAGGATCGAGTTTGGGATCGGGGCTAGGATTCGGCCTGGGATCGGGACAGGGACCGAGACTGGGATCGGGACTAGGGTCAGGACTATGAGCGGGACAGGGATCGGGACAAGGATCATGACTGGGATCAGGACTGTGATCAGGACTCAGATCGGGACTGGGATAAGGACTGGGATCGGGACTGCGATCGGGACTGGGATCGGAACTGGGATCGGGACTCGGATTGGGACTGGGATCAGGACTGGGATCGGGACTGCGATCAGGACTCGCATCAGGACAGGGATCGGGACTGAGATCAGGAGTGGGATCGGGACGGGGATCGGGACTGGGATCGGGACTGGGACCGAGACTGGGATCGGGACGGGGATCGGGACTAGGATCGGGATTGGGATCGGGACTTGGATCGGGACAGGGATCAGGACTGGGACCGGGACAGGGACTGCGACTGGGACCAGGACTAGGACCGAGACTGGGACCGTAATTGGGAGCGTGACTTTGATCGGAACTGGGGTCAGGACTAGGATCGAGACTGGGATCGGGACTGTGATCAGGACAGGGATCGGGACTTGGATCGGGACTGAGATTGGGACTGGGATCGGGTCTGGGATCGGGGTTGGGATCGGGCCAGGGATCGAAACTGGGATCGGGACTGGGATCGAAACTGGGACCAGGACTGGGAGCGTGACTTTGATTGGGACTGGGATCGGGACTAGGATCGAGACTGGTGACAGGACTGGGACCAGGACTTGGATCGAGACTTGGATCGGGACTGGGATCGGGACTAGGATCGAGACTGGTGACAGGACTGGGACCAGGACTTGGATCGAGACTTGGATCGGGACTGGGATCAGGACCAAGATCAGAACTGGGATCGGGACTCGGATCGGGACTGAGATCGAGACAGAGATCCGGAATGGGATCGGGACTGGGATCAGGACTGGGATCAGAACTGGGATCGGGACTCGGATCCAGACTGGGATCGGGGCTTGGATCGAGGTTGGGATCGGGACTCGGATGAGGGTTGGGATCGGGGCTGGTATCGGGACTAGGTCGGGACTGGGATCGGGACTGGGATCAGGACTGGGATCGGGACTAGGCTCGGGACTGGGATCGAGACTGGGATGGGAAATGGGATCGGGACTAAGATGGGGACTGATATTGGGACTGGGATCGAGACTTGGATCGGGACTGGGATCAGGCCTTGTATCGTTACTGGGATCAGGTCTGGGATAGGGACTGTGATCGGGTCTGGATCGGGGCTAGGATCGCGGCTGGGATCGGGGCTGAGATTGGGACTGGGATCGGGACTTGGATCGGGACTGGGATCGGGACTGGGATCGGGACTGGGATCGGGACTCGGATCGCAATTGGGATCGGGACTGGGATCGGGACCGGGATCAGGACTGGGATCGGGACTGGGATCAGGACTTGGATCAGCACAGGTATCGGGACTGGGATCAGGAATGAGATCGGGACTAGGATTGGGACTAGGATCGGGACTGGGATCAGGATTCTGATCGGGGCTGGGATCGGGACTGGCATCGGGACTGGGACCGGGACTGGGATCGGGAAAGGGATCGGGACTGGGACCAGGACGGGGACCAGGACTGGGACCGGGACTGGGACCGGGACTGGGACTGGGATTGGGCCCGGGACGGGGATCGGGACTGGGATCGGGACTATGGTTGAGACTGCGATCAAGACTAGGATCCGGACTAGGATCGGGACTAGGATCGGGAGTGGGATCGGACAGGGACTGGGATTGGGATCGGGACTGGGACTGGGACTGGGACTGGGATGGGGACTGCGACTGCGACTGCGTTTGGGATTGCGACTGGGACTGGGACTAGGACTGGGACTGGGACTGGGACCGGGACTGGGACTGGGACTAGGACTCGGACCGGGACTGGGATCGGGGCTGGGATCGGGGCTAGGATCGGGACTTGGATCGGGAGTGGGATCGGGACTGTGATCGGGACTGGGATCATGACTGGGATCGGGACTGGGATCAGGAGTGGGATCAGGACTGGGATCGGGACTGGGATCGGGACTAGGATCAGGACTGAGATCAGGACTGGGATCGGGCCAAGGATCGGGATAATGATCGGGACTGTGCTCAAGACGGGGATCAGGGCTGGGATCGGGGCTCGGATCGGGGCGGGGATCAGGGCTGGGATCGGGGCTGGGATCGGGACTGTGATCAGGACTGGGATCAGGACTAGGATCGGGACTTGGATCAGGACTGGGATCGGGATTTGGATCGGGATTGGGATTGGGACTAGGATCAGGACAGGGATCAGGACTGGGATCGGGATTGGGATCGGGACTGGGATCGGGACTGAGATAAGGAAAGGGATCAGGACTGGGATCAGGACTGAGATTGGGACTGGGATCGCGACTGGGATCTGAACTGGGATCGAGATTGGGTTTGGGACTCGGATCGGGACTGGGATCGGGACTGGGATCGGGACTAGGATCGGGACTGGAACTAGGACGGGGACTGGGACTGGGACTGGGACTAGGATTGGGACTAGGACTGTGACTGGGACTACGACTGGGACTACGACTAGGACTGGGACTGGGACTGGGACTGGGACTTGGACTGGGAGAGGGACTACGACTGGGACTTGGACCGGGACTGGGATCGGGACAGGATCGGGACACGAATCGGGACTGGGATCGGGACTAGGATCAGGAATGGGATCGAGACTGGGATCGTGATAGGGATCACGACTGGGATCATGAATGGGATCGGGACTGGGATCGGGATTGGGATCGAGACTGGGATCAGGACTGGGATCAGGAATGGGATGGGGACAAGGATCCGGACTGGGATCGCGACTGGGATTGGGACTGGGATCGGGACTTGGATCGAGACTGGGATCAAGACGGAGATCGGGACTGGGATCAGGGCTGGGATCAGGACTGAGATCGGGAGAGGGTTCGGAACTGGGATCGGGTCTGGGATCGCGACTCGGATCGGGGCTGGGATAGGGACTGTGACCGAGACTGGTATCGGGACTGGGATCGAGACTAGGATTAGGACAGGGATCGCAACTGGGATCAGGACTGGGATCAGGACTGGGATCGGGACTGGATCGAGGCTGGGATGGGGACTAGGATCAGGACTGGGTTCGGGGTTGGGATTGGGACTGGGATCGGGACTGGGATCGGGATTCAGATCGAGATTGGGTTCGGGACTAGCATCAGGACTGGGATCGGGACTGGGATCGGAGCTGGGATCAGGGCAGGGATCAGGGCTGGGATGGGGTCTGGGATCGTGGCTGGGATCGGGACAGGGATCAGGATTGGGATCAGGACTGGGATCGGGACTAACATCGGGACTGGGATCGGGACTGGGATCATGACTGGGATCAGGACTGGGATCGGGACTGGGATCTGGACTATATTGGGATTGGGATTGGGGCTAGGAATAGGGCGGGGATCCGGGCTAGGATCGGGGCTGGGATAAGGGCTGTGATCGGGGCTGGGATCGGGACTGGGATCAGGACTAGGATCGGGACTAGGATCATGGTTTGGATCAGGACTGGGATCGAGACTAGGATCGGGACTGGGATCAGGACTGGGATCGGGACTGGGATCGGAAGTAAGATCGGGATAGAGATCAGGACTATGATCAGTACTAGGATCGGAATTGGAGTCAGGACTGGGATCGGGACTGGGATCGCAACTACAATCGGAACTGGGATCGGGACTAGGATCGGGACTAGGATCGGGACTGGGATTGGGACTGGGATCGGGACTGGGATCAAGCTGGGATCAGGACTGGCATCGGGACTAGGATCGGAATTGTGATCGAGACTGGGATAAGGACAAGGATCGGGATTGAGATCAGGACTAGGATCAGGACAGGATCGGGACTGAGACTGTGACTAGGACCGGGACGGGGACTGGGACTGGGACCGGGATGGGAATCGGGACTGGGATCGGGACTGGGATCAAGACTGCAATCAGGATTGGGATCGAGACTAGGATCGGGACTAAGATCATGACTGGGATCGGGACTGGGACAGGAACTGGGACTGGGACTGGGAATGGGACTGGGACTAGGATTGGGACTAGGACTGGACCTACGTCCGTGACTACGACTGGGATTGCGACTGGGACTAGGACTCGGACTCGGACTGGGACTGGGACTTGGACTGGGACTTGGACTGGGACTATGACTACAACTGGGACTGGGACCGAGACTGGGATCGGGACTGGGATCGGGACTAGGATCGGGAGTGGGATCGAGACTGGGATCGGGACTAGGATCGGGAGTGCGACTGGGACTCTGACTGGGACTGGGACAAGGACTGGGACTAGGACTACGATTGGGATTACAACTGGGACCGCGATCGGGACTGGGATCAAGACAGGGGTCGAGACTGGGATCGGGACTGAGATCAATACTGGGATCGGGACTGGGATCGGGACTTGTGTCGGGACTGGGATCGGGACATGGATCGGGACTGGGATTTGGACTGGGATCGGGAGTGGGTTCGGGACTGGGATCGGGACTAGGATCAGGACTAGGATCGGGACTATGATCAGGACTTGGATCGGGACTGGGATCAGGACTGGGATCAGGACTGGGATCGGGACTCGGATCGGGACTGGGATCGGGACTTGGATCGGAACCGGGATCGGGACTGGGATCGGGACTTGGATCGGAATTGGGATCGGGACAGGGATCGGGACTGGGATCGGGACTGGGATCGGGACTAGAATCGGGACTGGGATCGAGACTGGGATCGGGACTAGGATCGGGAGTGCGACTGGGACTCTTATTAGGACTGGGACAAGGACTGGGACTAGGACTACGATTGGGATTGCAACTGGGACCGCGATCGGGAATGGGAACGGGACAGGGGTCGAGACTGGGATCGGGACTGAGATCAATACTGGGATCGGGACTGGGATCGGGACTTGGATCGGGACTGGGATCGGGACATGGATCGGGACTGGGATTTGGACTGGGATCGGGACTGGGATCGGGACTGAGATCAATACTGGGATCGGGACTGGGATCGGGACTTGGATCGGGACTGGGATCGGGACATGGATCGGGACTGGGATTTGGACTGGGATCGGGACTGGATTCGGGACTGGGATCGGGACTAGGATCGGGACTAGGATCGGGACTATGATCAGGACTTGGATCGGGACTGGGATCATGACTGGGATCGGGACTCGGATCGGGACTGGGATCGGGACTTGGATCGGAACCGGGATCGGGACTGGGATCGGGACTTGGATCAGAATTGGGATCGGGACTAGGATCGGGACTGGGATCGGGACTGGGATCGCGACTAGGATCGGGATTGGGATCAAGACTTGGATCGGGACTGGGATTGGGACTAGGATCGAGACTGGGTGATGACTGGGATCGGGTCTGGCATCGGGATTGGGATCGGGACAGGGATCGGAATTGGGATCAGGACTGGGATCAGGATTAGGATCGGAACTGGGATCGGGACTGGGATCGGGGCTGGGATCGGGACTGTGATCGGGACTCTTATTGGGGTTGGGATGAGGACTGGGATCAAGACTACGATCGGGACTGGGGACGGGACTGGGATCGCGACTATGATCAGGACAGGGATCGCGACTGGGATCGAAATGGGGATCGGGACTGGGATCGGAACTAGGATCTGGGCTGGGATCGGGACTGAGATTGGGACTGGGATCGCGACTGTGATCGGGACTGGGATCGGGACTGGGATTGGGACTGGGATCGCGACTGTGATCGGGACTGGGATCGGGACTTGGATCGGGGCTGTGATCGGGACTAGGATCAGGACTGGGATCATGACTGGGATTTGGACTGGGATCGGGACTGGGATCGGGACTAGGATCGGGACTGGGACTGGGACAAGGACTGGGACTGGGACAAGGACTGGGACTGGGACTATGACTGGGACTGCAACTGAAACTGCGACTGAACTTGGACTGGGATCGGGACTGGGATCGGGACTCGGATCGGGACTCGGATCGGTACTGGGATTGGGACTAGGATGGGGACTGGGATCCGGACAGGGATCGGGACAAGGATGAGGACTAGGATGGGGACTGGGATCTGGACTAGGATCGGGACTAGGATCGGGACTGGGATCGGGACTGGGATTGGGACTAGGATCGGGACTCGGATCGTGACTGGGATCGTAACTGGGATCGGGACAGGGATCGGGACTGGGATCAGGACTGGGATCGGGAAAAGGATCGGAACTGGGATCGGGACTAGGATCGGGACGGGGATCGGGACAGGGATCGGGACTGGGATCGGGGTTGGGATCAGGACTGTGATCTGGACTGTGATTGGGGCTGGGATCAGGGCTGGGATCAAGAGTGCGATCAGGACTAGGATCGGGACTAGGATCGGGACTGGGATCGGGACTAGGATCGGGATAGGGATCGCGACTGGGATCGGGATTGGGATCGGGACTGGGATCGGGACAGGGATGTGGGCTGGGATCGGGACTGGGATCGGGCCTGGGATCACGACAGGGCTCGGGACTGGGATCGGGACTCAGATCGGGACTGTGATCGTGACTGGGATCGGGACTGGGATCGGAACAGGGATCGGGACTCGGATTGGGGCTATGGTCAGGGCAGGGATCGAGACTCGGATCGGGTCTGGGATCAGGGCATGGATCAGGCCTTGGATCAGGACTAGGATCAGGACTGGGATCAGGACTGGGATCAGGACTGGGCTCGGGACTAGGATCGGGACTGGGATCGGGACTGGGATGGGGACTCGGATCGGGACTGGGATCGGGGCTGTGATCGAAACTGGGATCGGGATTCGGATTGGGACTAAGATCAGGCCTGGGATCGGGACAGGGATGAGGACTGGGATCGGGACTGGGATTGGGACTGGGATCGTGACTCGGATCGGGACTAGGATCAAGACAGGGATCGGGACTAAGATCAAGACAAGCATCGGGACTGGGATCGGGAATGGGATCGAGACTAGGATCAGGACAGGGATTGGGATTGGGACTGGGATCGTGACTCGGATCGGGACTAGGATCAAGACAGGGATCGGGACTAAGATCAAGACAAGCATCGGGACTGGGATCGGGAATGGGATCGAGACTAGGATCAGGACAGGGATTGGGATTGGGATCAGGACCTGGATCGGGACTCAGATCGGGACAGGAATCGGGACTGAGACTGCGACTGGGACCGGGACTAGGACCGGGACTGGGACCGGGACTTGGAGCATGACTTTGATTGGGACTGGGATCGGGACTGGGATCGAGAATGGGATCGGGACTAGGATCAGGACTGGGATCGTGACTTGGATCGGGACTGGGATCGGGACTAGGATCAGGACGGGGATCGGGACTGGGATCGAGACTAGGATCGGGGCTGGGATCGGGGCTGGGATCAGGACTGGGATCGGGACTAGGATCAGGACTGGGATCGTGACTTGGATCGGGACTGGGATCGGGACTAGGATCAGGACGGGGATCGGGACTGGGATCGAGACTAGGATCGGGGCTGGGATCGGGGCTGGGATCAGGGCTGGGATCAGGAGTGGGATCGGGGCTAGTATCAGGGCTGGGATCGAAACTAGGATCAGGACTAGGATCAGGACTGGGATCGGGACTAGGATCGGGACTTGGATCGGGACTAGGATCTGGACTGGGATCGGGACTAAGATCGGGACTGGGATCGAGACTGTGATCGGGACTTGGATCAGGACGGGGATCAGGACTATGATCATTACTGGGATCAGGAATGGGACTGGGACTATGATCGGGGCTGGGATCGGGGCTGGGATCGGGGCTGGGATCGGGGCTGTGATCGAGACAAAGATTGGGACTGTGATCGGGACTTGGATCGGGACTGGGATCGGGACTGGATCGGGACTAGGATCGGGGCTGGGATCGGGACTACGATCGGGACTAGGATCGGGACTGGGATCGGGACTGGGATAAGGACTGGGATCGGGACTGCGATCGGGACTGGGATCGGGACTGGGATAAGGACTGGGATCGGGACTGCGATCGGGACTGGGATCGGGACTGGGATAAGGACTGGGATCGGGACTGCGATCGGGACTGGGATCGGGACTGGGATAAGGACTGGGATCGGGACTGCGATCGGGACTGGGATCGGGACTGGGATAAGGACTGGGATCGGGACTGCGATCGGGACTGGGATCGGGACTGGGATAAGGACTGGGATCGGGACTGCGATCGGGACTGGGATCGGGACTGGGATAAGGACTGGGATCGGGACTGCGATCGGGACTGGGATCGGGACTGGGATAAGGACTGGGATCGGGACTGCGATCGGGACTGGGATCGGGACTGGGATAAGGACTGGGATCGGGACTGCGATCGGGACTGGGATCGGGACTGGGATAAGGACTGGGATCGGGACTGCGATCGGGACTGGGATCGGGACTGGGATAAGGACTGGGATCGGGACTGCGATCGGGACTGGGATCGGGACTGGGATAAGGACTGGGATCGGGACTGCGATCGGGACTGGGATCGGGACTGGGATAAGGACTGGGATCGGGACTGCGATCGGGACTGGGATCGGGACTGGGATAAGGACTGGGATCGGGACTGCGATCGGGACTGGGATCGGGACTGGGATAAGGACTGGGATCGGGACTGCGATCGGGACTGGGATCGGGACTGGGATAAGGACTGGGATCGGGACTGCGATCGGGACTGGGATCGGGACTGGGATAAGGACTGGGATCGGGACTGCGATCGGGACTGGGATCGGGACTGGGATAAGGACTGGGATCGGGACTGCGATCGGGACTGGGATCGGGACTGGGATAAGGACTGGGATCGGGACTGCGATCGGGACTGGGATCGGGACTGGGATAAGGACTGGGATCGGGACTGCGATCGGGACTGGGATCGGGACTGGGATAAGGACTGGGATCGGGACTGCGATCGGGACTGGGATCGGGACTGGGATAAGGACTGGGATCGGGACTGCGATCGGGACTGGGATCGGGACTGGGATAAGGACTGGGATCGGGACTGCGATCGGGACTGGGATCGGGACTGGGATAAGGACTGGGATCGGGACTGCGATCGGGACTGGGATCGGGACTGGGATAAGGACTGGGATCGGGACTGCGATCGGGACTGGGATCGGGACTGGGATAAGGACTGGGATCGGGACTGCGATCGGGACTGGGATCGGGACTGGGATAAGGACTGGGATCGGGACTGCGATCGGGACTGGGATCGGGACTGGGATAAGGACTGGGATCGGGACTGCGATCGGGACTGGGATCGGGACTGGGATAAGGACTGGGATCGGGACTGCGATCGGGACTGGGATCGGGACTGGGATAAGGACTGGGATCGGGACTGCGATCGGGACTGGGATCGGGACTGGGATAAGGACTGGGATCGGGACTGCGATCGGGACTGGGATCGGGACTGGGATAAGGACTGGGATCGGGACTGCGATCGGGACTGGGATCGGGACTGGGATAAGGACTGGGATCGGGACTGCGATCGGGACTGGGATCGGGACTGGGATAAGGACTGGGATCGGGACTGCGATCGGGACTGGGATCGGGACTGGGATAAGGACTGGGATCGGGACTGCGATCGGGACTGGGATCGGGACTGGGATAAGGACTGGGATCGGGACTGCGATCGGGACTGGGATCGGGACTGGGATAAGGACTGGGATCGGGACTGAGATCGGGACTGGGATCGGGACAGGGATCGGGATTGGGATCGGGACTAGGATCAGAACTGGGATTGGGACTAGGATCTGGATTGGGACTGGGACTGGGACTGGGACTGGGACTAGGAGTGGGACTACGACTAGGACTGGGACAAGGACTGGGATCGGGACTAGGATCGGGACAGAGATCGGGACTAGGATCGGGAGTAGGATTTGGACAAGGATCGGGACTGGGATCGGGACAGGAATCGGGAGTGGGATCGGGACTCGGATCGGGACTGGGATCGGGACTAAGATCAGGACTAGGATCGGGACTAGGATCGAGACTAAGATGGGGACTGGGATCGGGACTTGGATCAAGACTGGGATCCGGACTGGGATCGGGACTGGGATCGGGACTAGGATCGGGACTGGGATCCTGACTGGGATCGGGACTGGAATCGGGACTAGGGTCAGGACTGGGAT